>JARJLU010018215.1:0-56367 GCA_030272975.1 Sparidentex hasta
TTTTTTTTTTTTTTTAAAATGCAACAGTGCAACAGTTTGCGTCAATCTTTATTATGTTATGACAACTTCTAATGAAATTAAGTTCAACAAATGCATTACTTACAGTTAGGGGAATTAGCCTTTTCTCTACAATCATTTTAAATTTTTTACATATAAATTACCACTTACTTAATAATTAGTAGCACAAACACAACTAGTTTTCAGTATTGATTCAAATTATTTCCAAGTGTTATATACTTAATTACCATAACTATGAACAGATGTTTTTAAGTTGAAAAGGGTTTAAAAATGAAGTTGCTCCAATTACATTTTCTTCAGTACCTTTTAGCTTTTTCCTGTTAGTGTTCATGTAGCTTTTAAGAACTCAATTAAAAATAATAACAGAAGTGTTAAGACAGTTAACTTTTTTATTTTGCACTATAGTTGTGTTGTACTATATTTGAACACACGATTTTAAAATCTTGAAGGCTTTTAAATATTTAAAACCACAGTGCCAAAGGTGTAAAATGTATAACATATTGTTAACTCCAATTTTAAAATTATTTTATAAAACATTTGTAAACATTTTCTGAAACTATTTTAATTTTGCAGACAAGATTATGCAGCTATGCCACATAACTTCATATTACAACACCTTAGTTGAAGAGGAACAACTCCTAAATGTGTGTGAACTCAGAAATGACCCACTATTGTTGATTGGCATTTCATTTCAAGTGAAGTCACTCTCCATAGAGGTCACTTGGAACCAAAAAACAGTCAGTAGGTTGGCCAGTTAAGCCCTGTTGGGTAAAAAAAACAGTTGTAACAAAATTCAGGGCTGCCTGAAGATGAAGAAATCAATCAAAAACGCACTCAATTAGTTGCCAAACAATCAATATCATTGCTTTACATTTAAAAAGTAAGGGGAAAAAAACATACCTGTGTTGCATCAAATAATGCAGGCCAGTGCTCCAGGAAGTCCCTGATTGCAGGGGCCTCATAAATGATTTCTTGCCTGCAAAGAGAAAACGTCTTGGCCATTTTCTCAACACCTACCTGGCAATTATCCCATTTCGTCACTTCATGTAAGTCCACTATCTCTTCCTCCGAACTCCCACTGGTTTCACCCTTAGGATGTAGAGGCAGATCATTTACTTAAGCCTTTTAAGGCATTAAAATGTTTAGCAGGAGCCAGCTAATGTGGTAGTTTCCTCTTGAGTGGGTTCACCACAATTTCTGGACAGCCAACACCTCGAAGTTTGGATCTGAAGTTGTTCATTTTGTATTCATCCATAACATCCATTGAAAGATCCTTGTCCTTTGAGGCAGGGATATTTTTTGATCAGGGCCTCTGCTACTTGACTAAGTTGTGCACTTGATGGATAAGCAGTGTACTCATAAATGCCCTCAGCTAATCTTCCAAGAATGTCTGAAAGTAGTGAGAGGAGAGCTTTGGTACGGAAAAGAGTACTAAAATGACTGAACTTTTTCATCGCCTGATTGAAGCAGAATCTACGCATCGGAAGAAAAATGGGGGATTGCAAATTCTGGGGTGAGGGTCAACCCTTTGTCTGCTGGGCTAGGCTTTTCCTCATCAGTCCTGGAGAAATAGGCAATGTGTCATGGGAGGACACAGATGAACAGGCATCATCAGAAGGCTGGACAGAGCCATCAGTAGACTGAAAAGAACCATTAATGTTGCTTGAGAAAGAACTGTCTACGTCTGTTAAGGTCAAAGTTACAATAGGGGATTCCTGGATATACAAAACCTTGGTAGTGTCCTTATCCGTGATGGCAGTTGTCGAAAACAAAGTGAAAAGGTCATTACCAAACTCAGCATCCTTACAATGCGAACAGAAATCCCCAGAACTAAATGAAGTTCTCCAACTGTTCCAGGGATTCTAGAAGCTAATGTCAGTTTCTGGACATCATGGTCTGAAAGTATCACTCAGAGATGGGCTGGTTGTGACATTAATCAATCTGTTAATACACAAGCTGTTTCAATAAGTACCATAATTACAAAAGTCAGGAAAAATAGTTTTCCCCAGAGTTGAACAAACTTTGCACAGTGCCAGGCCAACACAACATCTATTTTTTGTTTATTTATTCCTTTAAAGTGAAACATTAAGGCCACATAACCAATAACAGAGATCAACCATAACAACAGTTATGGTTCCAGTACTGTATTTGTGTCATGTACATCTTTTTATATCAGCTCATTACAGTAAAAGCAATCCTTTGGTTATTAGAGCACCCTGTAAGTGTTTCTCCAAAACTGGGCTACTGTATTTTGCCCCAGCAATCACATGTCAAGATTATGTTGGCAATCTATGTAACAGAAATGTAGTGTATCAATGTAGTGGTTACAATGCTTTTTACACCAAACCTGTAAGGTGTTATAGGGAACATGTCGGACAGATCTGCACGCTCTAGCACTTGCACTGAGCATGTTATCTTAAGGACGCAGCTCCTGAATTGCCCAACTGACCAAGCACTCCAGCATTTCACAATGAATACAAGAGTTCCCTTCACAACAAGAATTTTGACCAACTCTTCAAAAACTGTTGGACCACCTGTTGAGCCATTAGCCAAAATCTTTCCAATGGCATACTTTGTGCCACTTTAACACATTGTTGGCTATTTGGATACGTGCCTCACCATGGAATTTAGCTTGCAGTACTCCCTGGATATCTTGTCATAGCACAATAACATCTACAGCAGGCAGTTATGTGACCTGTAAAACAGATTTCACGACACTGGGATCATGCTGGTTATATGCAACCATTAGCTGATGCTTCATGGAAAGTGACAGCAGAATATTTCGAAAGCTGTGGGTGTGCCTGACAACACGCTTAAAAAAGCTGTGTTTGCCTTCAAACCGCATAGTCCACAGTAACACTATTGGACCATAGGCCCTGATCATCTGCAGAGATCCTCATGGATATTCATATCCCGGACAAGCCCCCAGTTGTTACGACCAGGGCCAAGGGGAAACCCTGGCGCAACATCCATTTGAGACTCCCCTCTTCCTGTCCCCTAAGCAAAGCATTTTTAAAAGTTTTATTCAAAAACACATCTTGCACACAATCAAACATGCTTTCAGTTTGAATGACAGAAGGAGGAGCTGCAGAGCTGGCCTTTAAACCCCTGGCTTCTAGGCTGGAACCAATCAGCTCCCTGGATAACATACAATCAAACACACCTGGATCCAATCACACACACACACACACACACACACACACACACACACACACTCAGGTAGCAGAGTGTTACAAACACATACAACAGAAATTTTATTGGAGCTCTAGGGTTGTAACAAATTCGATGAAAATAACCCAACCAATGTGTTGCAGACAAAGTATCCTTTACTTGTAACTGTTTTTTTTTAATTATTTTAATTTACTTACTCTGTTTTAAAAAAAAAATAAAAAATTTAATTGTTAATTGTTTGTTTACAATTCTATTTGCTGTCTGTATGTTGTGAGTGTAACTGTAATTTTTTGCTGTCTCTTGGCCAGGACTCCCTTGAAAAAAGGTTTTAATTCTCAATGGGACTTTCCTGTTAAATAAAGGTGAAATAAATACATAAAAAAATAGCGTCTTTGCAGTACTTACAGGCATATGTAATCCAAACTTCATCAAACAAAAGAAAGTGATGAACTTGCATGCTCGTTATGGCCACCATGCTGCTAGATAAAGGGTCTATGTTACATACTTGTCCACAAGGGGGTGCCAAACTACCCCAAAAGACACCAACACATTAATTGTTGCAAAACAAGATTGTTTAATGAAGTTTCTGTTTAGAATTTCCATGAGGCACACACACACACACACACACACACACACACACACACACACACACACACACACACACACACACACACACACACACACACACACACTCACAGATGGCAGCAGGGTGAACAGACTGTTGCTGGGATGGATATTGTCTTTCAGTATCCTTTGGGCTCTGAGCAGACACCTCTCTTCACTGATGTTGTTAATGCTCTGGGATAGCATGAACAGTGTGAACAGGAGGGAGCTAAGCACACAGCCGTGGGGGACTCAGGTGTTGAGCACTAATGTAGAGGAGGCGCAACAGCAAATCCATTCAAAAGGTGGGATGTTGTTACATTTTCCAGTCATTTACATGGGTGAGCCCGTATCGATTGCTGGGCTGAAATCAACGAACGGCAACTGATGTAGCTGTTGTTACTTTCAGGTGTTTAATTTTCTACTAAATCATCGAGGGCTGTAGCTACCAATATCTACACCAAAGTCTTGACTTCAGTGTTAATGGAGGTTTATAACCACATGAGGAGTCACAGACATTCTGTAATTTCTCACAAATTACACACAGATTTATTTAAACTCATTTTCAAAGTGAGTTGATTCAAATTAAACTTCTTTCTTTACAAGAAATATTCAGTCAGATAACAGAAAGCTTTGAAGCAGCATTCATAACAAATACACTAGAGATGCACAAATACCATTCTTTTAAAACCAAGCGAGTACGGTTATTTTCATTTGTGTACTTGCCGATACTGAAATTTCTACCACAGAAATAACTATTAGGTTACAGATGCACTGAATTGGAAGACAGGATTTATTTTCTTCTCTGCTTGCTACAACAAATGATGATAAATCAAATAATAGTAAATTGTCACATCACGGTGAGGGATGTCCTGTCTTGGTGTTTTGTCTTGTGAATTTCATGTTTTATTTTGAAAAGTAACTCTCCTCTCGTTTCAGGTCACTTGCCCTTCCTCTTGTGTCCCTGGTCTGACTTCATCCCTAATCCTTGATTGTTTTCACCGGTGTTCCCCTCCCCCATGTTTATAAAGTCTTTGTCTTCCCCTGTCTGAGTCGCCAAAGTATTTTGTCCTCTGTTGTGTACTGAAGCCCTGATTCACAGTCTTGCCATAGATCCAGCTAAGTATTGTTCATGTTTTATTTTCTGAATTGTTCCTCTGTAGATGAGTGATTTTGAGTTGTAATTTTCTGGTTAGAGTTTGTTTTCTCAAGATTTTTTGTTTGATAGCCCTTTTGTTTTCCTCCTTGTGGAGCGCCTTTTGTTGTATTTTCATAGTTTTCAGTGTAGCAATTTTCATAGCCTGAATATAGACCTCTTCGGAGTGATTTTGTTTTTCTATTTAAAGTTTCGTCGCTAAGGTTTCTATATAGTGTATAGTGTTCGGGAGCGCATTTTGTTCTTTGTGTTTTATGTCTTGTGTGTCTTGTTTGTCCTCTAAGATTTTCATAGCTTATTTATCATTCACGCTGAAGAGTTGCAATCAGTCAATAAAACCTGACATTACTGTTTCCATTCTGCATCTGAGTCCTCTCTCTTTTGTCCGAGCCTGACATGAATATGAATAACCATAATTTCCTGTGTCAACAAAAAGCCTCCACATTGGAACTGTCTTCACATTTGACTAAATGAAACTTGACAAAATATCAATGAAATTTTGCAAATTAGATAATTAATCTATTACACAGTCAATTTAATATCTCAAACTATTGCACGCCACATTTGAATCAAAATATAAATTGAACTATTTGGCACAGTCTCTAGCTTTCAAAATATGAATGTAAGTACTGTAGATTCTCAATGTTTCAATCAAACGAAATATCAAACTATTTCAGTCCGCGTATCATGGTGTAGTCTCTGAACTAAAATTTTTTTGGGGGGAAAGGGAGAGACAGGTTCTTTTTGAGGAACAGTATCATATCTGCATACTCAGCTGTGAGCAGCCTGTTTCTGCTTTCATTTGTGACACTGAGATGAACAGCCTTTCACTGTTAACATTACCGCATGGTGCTGAAAGGTATCTGCATGCTGTTTTAGCCAGAGTAGCGACCACACTTAACCATCCATTGTTGCCATAGTTTGTCTTAGCAAGAAACTGTGGTCTCTCCAGGCTATGTCTTTAATTGTGCAGTACAATCCACTGCAGCTCTGCCCAGTGATGTTGACGCTTGCTCATCTGCGATTTCATCAAATATACCGTCCAGACTGCAACTGGCCTGGTTTTCTCGCAGGTGGTTCGTGCAGGTCATGATCCTCCTCCTTGCCCTCTTCTCCAGGCAACCTCAGCAAGTCAAGCATCAGCATCTCTTTGGCAGTTGCAGCATTGGTGGTGCACAAAGTCTCACACAGACATACACAGTCACACAAAGACACACAGAGACACACACAGTCACACACAAAGACTCGCACAGTCACACAGAGACACACACAGTCACACAGAGACACACACACAGTCATATACAAAGACTCACACAGTCACACAGAGACACACAGTCATGCACAAAGACTCACAGAGACACACACACAGTCACATACAAAGACTCACACAGTCACACAGAGAGACACACACACACACACACACACACACACAAAGACTCATCTGGGATCGAGTATCGTAGTGATGCTGTAGAGTGGGTTTTCCTCCACATCAGAAAATCACTTCAAGCTAAGGTTTCCTTCATAGTTTTGATCCCATGGTCCTCATCAGTCTCCTTTGTCAGAAATCTGTGCAGCACACTGACCGCTGCAATGACATCAGCGGCCATGACATCTGAAGAGCTAACTTTTCATGTTAACTGGTGAGCCATGAGAGTATCAGGGAATTCATATTTGGACACAAATATTTCCCAGGGCCTGTATCATTTAAAAGACACACTTTAAAAAGTACTATTCCAGCGGGTCTGTATATTTTCAGGGTGGAAGTAGGCTAGTGCCGAATGTTTAAAATGTCCAACTATTTTGTGCCCACTTGCCGCCGCATCAGCAACACTCCTCTGTGACAATAGGCCTCGTGAACCTTCAGCTGGAGAGTGTGAGTGGTACAAGGTAGGCTAGGGAGTTCAGCATCACTGATGGGCTTTATCATATTTTTTGCATTGTCTTGAAACAGAACATGGACTCACCCCAGGTCTGACGCATGCTACCGAAAGCCTATATTTTAGCTGCCTGAGTCTCCTGCCATTTTCTTTCACTTTTGTGAAACCTGCGTTAATGTTGGCTGTTGTGGTCTTGTGGTCTTATACTCAGCTTCATGATGCATCTTCAGATGTTTTGTCAAATTACTGGTAATAAAAGACGTGCTTACCTTTCCTCTCTTAGACACTTTAGCAGCAAAAAGCTTGTAGTCTGCCTTGTTTGTCATCGTCACTTATCTTGAAATAGGTCCACACTGCTGACATGGTCCTTGCTTTCCTATGCCGCCAGTTCAACTTTCTCCTAACCACGCTGATTCAGGTTCGCTCGACATCTCCCCCTGGACACTTAAATCTGAAATGACAACAAGAAATGACAAGCCGCCCACTGATCGCAGTCTTCAGTTTCATGCAATGTAAGGCCTGATGCAATAAAGTGGTATTCATTGAGTTAATGATGTGCTATCGGTGAATTTTTGCAAGTGCGAGTATATGAGTGCAGTATCGGCCCGATACCCAATACCAGTATCGGTATCGGTTCATCCCTAAAATATACTTGATTATACATATAGACATTAGACATATTCAATAGACAATACCTTCATCTGATTGAAATTTGGTCTTGTTTTAACTTGCCAATTAATTGTTTAGCCTAGTCATCTCAGAAGATAATCGGGAAATGGGCATCACAGTTGAACAGAACCATGGACGATGTCTTGTAATTTCAAAAATATTAAGTTTACAATAAAATAAAATTGGGAAAATATGAGAAGCTGGAACCAGGCAGTGTCATTTTCATTTGAAAAATTACTGAATGTGATAACTGGAAGTATGTACAGAACATGTATTCACAGATTACATGTCCTTTTTGACCTCACTGCAGTTTAAGTGACTTCTTATTCTAAGTGTCTCTGATGAGCTCCAGCCTGTTGTTCAAATCAGCAGCTGCCTTATTAGCTTGTGATTTGTCAAAATGCTAAATTGCAGCCCTTGTCATTTCCATTGGTCATCCAAGCAGGCAGCACTTGTGTCAGAGGGAGTATCTGAGTAAATCAGCAGATCCCTGAGTGTTGTCTGAGTGTTTGCACGCTAAGTGGGATGAAAAGCTATGTGACTGCATTTATTTCTTCACCTTCACTTACAGGATTAAGGTCATGATGCTCTCTTCCTGCACAGAGAAAAGCCTGAGCAGATGAGTGTATGGTCACAAGTTTATCATGTATGTATGTATGTAGCTTTTTATCCATACACTTTTTGCATGAATTATGGGAATTTATGACAGCCAGTTGTTCAAATCAGCAGCTGCCTTATTAGCTTGTGATTTGTCAAAACGCTAAGTTGCAGCCCTTGTCATTTCCATTGGTCATCCAAGCAGGCAGCGCTTGTGTCAGAGGGAGTATCTGAGTAAATCAGCAGATCCCTGAGTGTTGTCTGAGTGTTTGCACAATGAGTGGGATGGAAAGCGATGTGACTGCATTTATTTCTTCACCTTCACTTACAGGATCAAGGTCATGATGCCCTACTCCTGCACAGAGAAAAGCCTGTACAGATGTGTGTATGGTCACAAGTATATCATGTATGTATGTAGCTTTTTATCCATACACTTTTTGAATGGATTAGTGGGAATTTATGACAGCCACAAACCAAGTGCTAGGAAATGTCATGTCTTTGCACAGCAACAGATCTAGTATATTTACGTGAACTGAAATGTGAACTGAAATGTTTCCACTTCAACTGAGCGTCATGAAAAGGAAACCCACATAAACTCATGGAGAAGATACCAACACAGAAACCAGGGTAAAACCAAACCATGGTCAACTTTTCTGCTGTTCTCTTGGAGATGTCTTCCTTGAAATCATAGTGTTGTGCTTAAAGCACTATAACAACCCAACCTCCATGTTTGAGGCTCTTTGACAACAGTGGCAAGTAGAGCCTTTCCTGTGCTTTTTGAAACCAGGGTACTGATGTGTGTGGGAGTGAAATAGTTTTGAATTCAGCAATAAATTTCAGGATTTGAGAGGAGGGTAAAGGTCATATGAGGGACAGTTCTCCTAGCCTGAGGTGTTAACACAGTAGATAGGATCCAAAGTGCTGGAAAAAGAGAAACTGCTGGCTCTAATATTGATGCCCTTTGATTCCCATGGTTCTTTGCTTTCCATCTTTAATGCAATTATGTTGCTTAGGAGCGTGTATTGAATAGCCAGTTAAGGTTATTCCTTCCTGTATGGTGCTGACATCTACATATGATGCCTTAGAGTATTTTTTTTTTTTCACCACGCTGTAAAACCATGCTATGCCATATACACTCTAACAGAATGTATCTGACCATTGTTAAACATTAATCTTATCAAATAGCCATCTTCCTCACCTGCTCTAACACTGTTAACGACATTGCTTCTTGGCAAACAAATAAAGCAATTGTAAAGGGTAAAAAAAATGTCAGTACATGTATTAAAAACATGGCATAAAAAGGTGTTTAAAAAGTCATAGAGACTGCAGTTTGGTTTCTGACAATAGTGCAATTCACCTTTTAAATATTTCAAATATGCTTAAAAATGCTAAATGTTAAAAAATAGACACCCCTCTACGCTTGTTTTCATTTTTATTATGTCTCAAATAGTGAGTAAATTAAAATTTCATAGTGCTCTACTTGTTAATGCAATACTCAGACAGATCACTAGATGGCACATAGCGCTGGGGAGGAATTTGAAACGTTTAGAGGCACATGCCGCAGAATAAATCCTGCAGTCAAGCTGAACGCAAGCCACAGTTTTCTGCTTCATTGTTTGTACATACAGGTGGGTTAATATTCCTCAAACCCAGATGCATGTACCCCAGTATAAGGGATAACATTGTTGTAAAACCTGTGTGTAAATTTAAAGTTGAGACGTTTTGCAGTAATCTATGGGAATAGAAATGTTTAGCTTTATACTGCCATTCTTGGCTAGCGGATCTGTTGCTAATGAGATGGTTAACATATGTAGGACAATAAAATTGCTTAAAGACAAAAGGGCTTGGTTTTGTTTGTTAACCAGTCATGAAGGATGAATGCAGATGTTCTTTGGCTCTGTTTTCCTGTACATTTGTGTGAGTTGCGATGCAGTATCTTAAGAAGACATGAGCACACTGTTTTGTCATGATGTAGCCTGAGTAATAGTAAAAAAAAAAATTGATGTAAAACATGTAGTACAGCTGATGAACACATTTGACATTCATTTTCTATATTTCATGGTGCTGTTGTTTTCGACATATTGTGGCGAACTTACTGGGAAGAAAGTCTTTGACCTCAGCGCAGACCCTGTCACTCAGACAGCAATGTTTCAGGACCGCAACTTTATTCAAACCTTGGACACAAACACTTGACGAACATCACCACCCGCCGTATCATACTCAGTCACAGTGGCACACTGCAAAATCTCTGTCTGTGCCAATTAAACATCATGCATCCTCAGAACACAACAGCTCAACAACATTAACACTCAGAACATGAACAGAGAGCACCAAAACAAAACATATCTGAAAGACAACAATCTCATGAGCACTTGAGAATTCGCTCCCATGAGTCTTTGTGCCATCAGCGCTCACCATCCGCAATTGGTACTCCTCCAGTCACCACATAGCCCCCACCTGAGGGGTCAGTCATCCCCGACAGTGGATTGGGCAAAAGGGCGATAGGGTGAGAGTCTGTCTTGGTGCAGCACCACCACACATCCTGGGCCAGGCAGGCGCACCTGGAAAACCACAGCCGGTTCACTACTTCAACAGGCCCCTGCCAGTGGCTCTGAAGCTTTGGGGAGACGCCCTGCTTGCAAACAGGACAATACATCCATACATTGTCTCCTGGTGTGAAAGCCCGCCCCCAGCACTGTGTGTTGTAGGCCCTCCTCTGCCGTAGTGATGGGAATGGCAGTTCTTTTTACTGTACTGAATCTCTAGAATGTCATGTCATGTCATGTCATTGTCCGTAACCGCTTATCCCTTTCCATGGGGTCACGGGGTGTTGCTGCTGGAGCCAATCCCAGCCTTGTCTCAGGGCGAGGGCAGGGTACTCCCTGGACAAGTCGCCAGCTCATCGCAGGGCCCTCACTGATGAGCACTGTGGGGTTCAGTATCTTGCTCAGAGACACTTCGATGTGCAGCCCAGCCTTGCCCAGAGCCGGGATTTGAACTAGCGACCTTTAATCACTAGTCAACCTGCTCTCCCCGCTGAGCTACAGCCGCCCCTGAATCTCTAGAATCAGTTCATTAAAATGATTCGTTCAAAAGATTTGTTCACCGAATCGTTCAGTTCTCTCCAACTCCCTGAACTGATAAGCAGCCAAATGATCCATCATTCAGTTAATAATTCAGCCATGAGGTTCACATTCACTGAACCTCATTTACTGAGGGATGGTGCATTCAGGGACTATAGTACACAATCATTCGCAGGAGACACAGTGCTGCTCTGAGTGGTATACATGCACTAAAATTATTACACGGTGAAGATGTCCTCTGTGCACAGTAAAATCACTTAACATGATGCAGCGCTAATTTTAGCAGTACAGTATGGTTACTGAATGTGAATCGTCTCCTCTGCCCTGGCTGAGAGAGAGGCACAACGCCACTTTCAGCACAGTGCATGAACAAGAATCACGTCCTCAGCGTCAGTTCTCTGTCTGCAGTATGTTCGCGAATAATGAACGAATCTCAGGGCAAACGTGATTCATCTCCTGGCATCCCTCGTTCGCGAACGACCTGCTGAGGACGTGAATCACGTTCGAGCTGTCACTGAATCAGCGTGAACATGAATCATGTTCGCGAACGTGAGTGACGGCAGCTGCTGACGTATGAATCGTTCGCAAACGTGAGTGACTTTTCCTGTGCAGTAAAATCACTTAAGATGATGCTACACAGATGTTAGTGACACAGTACTAATTTTAGCAGTACGGTTAATGAATGTGAATCATCTCCTCTGCCCTGGGTGAGTGACACAGCGCCATTTTCAGCACAGTACGTGATCGAGAATCACGTCCTTAGTGTCAGTTCTCTGTGTGCAGTAGGTTCGCAAATCATGAACGAATCACAGCGTGAATGAGAATCACGTCCTCACAGTTCTCCGGCCAGCATGCTCGGGGCTGAGCTCAACTGAACTGAGAAAGGAACAAATCAGTCCACGAAGTGATCCTGTTCACTTTGTTCACTGAAAAGATTTGTTCGTTCGAACGACACACTCGCAACTGACACAATACTATTCTGCCGTACTCCAAAGTTGGCCTGAACTTGGCGAGTGTAGTCATGAACTACCTGCAGGCGATCCCTCAAGGAAAGTGGAAAGTTAGTGTAAAGGCCCGAGGATGTCTACCCCTACCTGCCCCATTGGAGCCCCCTCCAAGTACTGCTGTAGTGGAGCATGGGAACACTAGGTTGGTCCCCTCTTAGTGGTGCAGAAGTCACAGCAGTGCCCATGTAACTCCATATCTTGTTGACAGCCAGGCCAGTTGAACCCCCCCCCGAGGCGGCGGAGGGTCTTGGAGTTCCCATAGTGTCCTGCCCCCACTGAGACCTGGACAATCTGCAGAACTTGGCCACTCTCCATATTCCTCCTGCTGCGATAGGACAGCTCCAACCCCCATGTTGCCACTAACCAAATGGCCCAGGAACTCGGTCTTTCTTGTCAGCAGGTGGCACTTGGCAGGCTTCAACCACAGCCCTGCCCGCCGGATGGAGGTAAGTACATCTCACAGGTTAAACAGGGCCCTGTCATTAGCATGCACCAGCAGGTTGTTGAGGTACACAATGCAGTGGCTGTGGGGTACATCTGCCAGCACCCTCTCCATCAGCCACTCAAAAGTAGCTGGTGCATTGCAGAGCCCAAATGGCATGACACCGAACTGCCCAAGCCCTTGCCCGATGGTGAAGGCAGTCTTTGGTCTTGCATCAGGGGCCAGCTCCACCTCCAAGTAGCCACTGCACAGGTCAAGAGAGCTGAACCAGCTGGACCAGCCAAGTCTTCATTTCTGGTGGTGAAGATCTCCACAAAGTCATCACGGAGGCATTTTAACTGGTGGCATTGCTGAGAGTCGAGGCTGTCCCAACTACACTTCAATTGTCTCAGCTGAGGGAAGAACAGCTGGCTTAGCAGGTGGAGTTGGGGGGGGGGGTGTGGCTGGTGTTTTCTGGGCTATTGTTGTTTGGTGGTTGGAGCGTTGATCCTGGGCCCCTTTCTTCTCCCCCCGACTGGACTGGAGAGCCATGGTCTCCATGCCAAGGCTGATGGTTGCCTTCATCACATCAACACAGGCTGGTCGCCTGGGTGGCGTACACCAGTGTTAAGACTGGGGGGATGGGGGCTGAACTTGGGAGACTTCCTCAACCTTCTCCTCCCCGTAGTCGGTCATCCTGATGTGCGGTTGGGGGATGGGGGGACTCTGTTGGCCAGGTCGCGGCGTGGAGATCACAACCTCAACCCATTCACCTTCACAGAGAGCCTCAGGGTTTGGGGCATGGCAAAGCGAACATGTTGCCACAACCGCTCTGGGGTGAGCCCCTGCAGAAAAGCATGGAGGGTAAGCTCCTCTTGGGCGGCTGCAGGGAACCATGAATATACATGTTGAGCATGCAGCGAAGGTGCCCAGGCTCTCTCCTTCCTGGTTGCCAGGTACTCCCTGCTTTGGTTGGCGAAAGGTCGTCATCCAAATCGCCTATCCACTGCCCTGCTCTTCTGATATATTTAGATGTGCTTGGCTGTAGCCAGCTACTCTTAGCTAATCAGCTCATGGCAACCTACTGAGCAGGCATTCATTTCCCAACAGAAACTCGACTCTTGCACCACAAAGTGGTTTAGGAGATAGGACAGGCCAGGGCTTGCTTGTTAGCATTGTTCCTTCAGTAGACATCTCTTCAACACCGGACATACATGTCTTTGACATACCATTGACACTGTTATTTCTTCACACTTTGTTGATTAAGTTATTTTTTTTTTTTTTTTTTGTGTTTTAAACTAAAATTCTGACCATATTTTACAAATTGAGAGTTGAGAGTTGAAAAATGCCTTTAAAGGTCATATACTATAACATAGCTTTATATCAGATAAGGCAAGTTACTGTAATAGATATGCATCCTGAAGCAATTCAAAGGTTTCCTACACAGAGTGAACATTAAACATGCAGATAAAAAATACAGAGAAAAAAATGCATAAAAATTATGATAATAGAAGAAATAACAGTTAATAGTTAAAAAAAACAAAACAAAAAACAAAACAGAAAAAAACACACAGCTTCCATTAAAAAGCAAAAGTACTGATGAGAGAGCTCGTCACCTCTACCTGTCTTCTCTTCCTGAATCCCCCCACCTCATCTCTGGCTGAGGCATCTGCCTAGGGACGGACTGAGACTACAGAACTGCCTTGGACTTTGACTCGACCGGCCCACAACAATTGGTACGCAGAAAATCATAAACGCCTAGCACGGGTGTCACAATACTTTAATCATGACTCATGACTATATACCATCCAAATTACAGCAATAGCGCTACCGTTGACTAGATGTTGTATTAAGAGCATAGTATTCTAGTCTTACTTGAATTCTCACAAAGAAATGAACACACTGCAGTCCCTCTGGCTGAACGCTGAATCAATACAAAACAGGTATCTGAAACACACAACACATAGAATGGGTTATGATGAATCATAATGTAAAAAGGCTGTAAATATACAGTTTAATTTGAATACTCAAAGACATGACGGTTGAATACTAAAAAAACAAACCAGTGATGATACGTGGCATTTGACTCAATGTCGGGGGATAAGGAGTTTCCTCAACAGGTCGCTTTTTTCTGCAACTATGTCTATGACCAAGTTATTGTCAAGGGATGTGAGGATGTCTTTCTCCGTGCTCATGAGCATGAATGCTTCCAGGTGTTGTTGTGACTGTTTACTCCTTATTCGACTTTTGATGTGTTTGAGAACAGAGAAAGGCTACCTGTGTCACAGGCACAGTAAGGAGGAACTTGTATCCTGTGCCAAGAATATGATAGGCATCTGTGAAGAGGTCATAGTGTTTCAGAAGTTGATAGCAACAGACTGGGCATTCCTTACAAGATTTGCACTGTTTATGCATCTGTGTCTTCTTCATCACAGCCATCCCCTACCATCCTGACTTTGTACTCTTCAAGTACAGACACTTTAAACCATGGCCACTGAGCTGCCAGACAATTTAACTCAGACTGCAACTTGACAGCTGTTGCTCTGCTGTCAAATCTGAGCAAGCATTAGCTAAGTTCTTGAAATGCAGAATCAGGCAGAGCATCTGATAACACTTCAGCAGTTGCTACATGCGTAGAGACTATTTTTTATGACAATTGGCAAAGCACCCAGATGTACTTCTATGTTCTATGTGTGCAAGCAGCATCATGGCATCTGATATCATTTTTTTGCTTTGGTGAGCTGGGGCTAGTGGTTTCCAGGGCCAAATTGGATCTCAGCAGATGCCTTGGAAACTGCTCTGCGTTTCACTGGAGGTGGGGTGGCACTGGGTCTTCCTCTTGCATGTGTCTTGATGGATTCTGCGTTTATAAGCGCACAAGCTGTAGATGGTGTTCTGTAGAGGTACCTGGCATTCACGGTGGTCATGTTGACGGACTTGGACAGAAAGTAGGACTCAGATGCAGAGTGGGCGAAAGTACAATCAAATTTTATTAATCTGATTTTGTTATTCTCCAGGAAGAATGAAAACAAAACGACTACGAAAAATCTCAGAAAACAAACAAGACGAACAACAAACAACATGAAATAACAAAAGGCGCTCCCGAAGGAGGAATATACTCTATTCTAGGAAATTTCTAATGTATAAATAATTACAAAATAAAACTCTCCGAAGAGGAAACAACAGGCTATGAAATGTAACTGCTCTGCGTTATCAAAGTTAATCAACAAAAAATCTCTCACAACGAGGACAAACAAAAGGCTATGAAAATTCAAACTGCAAACTCAAAACTCCTGACCAGAAAATTTACAAAGAAAAATCACTCTCCTTGAGAGGCAAAATTCAGATAAATAAAACAAGAATATACTTAACACGACGAGGTTCGAGGCTGTGGTTCAAGGCTTTAGTAAGTGACATGGAAGACAAAATACTTAGGCGACGAAGACAGGGGAAGACAGAGACTTTATACACATGAGGGAGGGGAACACAAGTGGAAACAATCAGGAATCAGGGATGACGTCAGACCAATGACACAGGAGGAAGGGTAAGTGACCTGAAACGAGAGGAGAGTTACTTTCAAAATAAAACAGGAAGTTCACAAGACAGATCCCAAGACAAGACAACCTCACCGCGATGTGACACATGTAAAGTAAGTGAAAGAACACTCAGATGTACCATTGTTTGTTTCTGCGTCTGTGGGGATACACTGCAACACACTGATCCATTAGATCTACGCCTCCCATATGCTGATTGTACAGCTTCACGGAAAATGGCCTTGGGATGTTGAGCATCTTCCTTTCTTTCTCGCTCCATCTCTGGGTCACATCAGATGAAGACTGCCCAATGCAGGAAGGGGCCATGTGGACCACTGAGCAATCTAGTCAATGTGTGACGTGCACCCTCAGCACCCTTTTCAGACTCAGTGTCCTCGGCTCCACTGTCACTACTGCTAGCATTTGCTAATCCTTCCTTTTCTGGCAGCCATTCCTCCTCACTGCTACTAGCATCCTCCACCTCACTTGACTGGTAATTCCTCCACCATCTTGAAGGCCTGTCTGTCACGCTCTGGGCCTAAGCACTACAAAATAAGATTCACAAAAACCTCCATGTTACATTCTAAAAACATAAACATGTTGATTTACAGCCAAAAAAGTTACTGCAGATGAGGTATTTTGAAGAACAGCAGCAGCAATATACTAATGGAAGCCTATGAATTGTAGTTGAAATATGGCCGGTGATGCATGACATACAATTTAGTGGACCTGTGATTAATCATAATTTCTTCCCAAAATAAAATCAATACTTGGAAAATTTAGCAATTGCGTGATCCCACAGATGTTACTTGATGTCACCATATTTTGTAATGCTTAATGTACTGCACAACACAGAGTATGGTTCTCTTCACAGTAGGTTAGCCACTTTCTGTCTGTGCCATCTTTGTGTTTAAACACTCGCTGTACTGTCAGGTATTTTGTCTTCTTCTGAGGGTGGTAGAAAAACAAACCTCTAGGCTGTGACTATCTGACTTGGGGTGCTATACTGTTTTTCATCAATTTCACATAGCTGTTAGAGGTCCAACAACATTGTATTTGATATGAATTGCCCCAAACCCATCCGTGGTCCTGAATTTCAGCTGTCTAAAAGTCGCTCAAATGAGCTCTGCTGAGTTCTATTGAGAACAGGCTGTTTCTGTGCCTGCACCTTTAAATTCTGTATATACATGTATCGCTATGGCTCGCAGAGATGCTTTAGTTAAACCATACCAGTTTGACCCAGAATCGGACTCAGAAGGAGAGGCTCCTGAAGAAGTACAGACTCTGTGGCTGCAGCAGGACGTTTCAGAATGGTTAGTGTGTCTGAATAATGTTAGTTTGTTCTATGTGTTGTTACAGTTACTACCATGTAGCTAATGGCTAACAGCTAGCGAAAGCTGTGTTTGTCTCCAACATAGTCTCCAAACTCTTGGACACTGTTTGCATTGTCTCTGTCTTCATTCTGCATGCTGCCAGACTTTTCACTGTGACAACCATGCTCCATTGGAATATCATTAACATTAAACTCGCTTGTAGATTATATTGTATTTTGTATGCTGGCATACACGGTCTGGCCTTAGTTTTCGGTTAGAAAAACTGCAGCTACTCCAGAGAGTTCCGTTATCCTTCTTTATTGATTCCACAGGGACAATGTACAGGATGTGTTGAGTTGTGGAAGCTGCCCTCTAAGGAACCCTCTGTTACAGAGTTTTGTACTCATGCACAACAGACACAAGGCGACAACATGGACAGCCACTATCTGGCTCTGCTCAATGCTGTTAAAACCAAAGAGGATGTGCGCAGCACTCAACAGGTAACTCAGCTGCCTTCGGGGCTGTTCGGGACGACTCGGGTCCTTCTGGTGACACTCGGCTCCTCCCGTACTGCACTTTTCTTTGCGTTTTTTACTGATGTTATCCATATTTGCTTCACTACAACTACCTGCTGGCTTTGTCGGAAAATATAAACAAAACTCACCTCTCCAGCTGCAGGCTCACTGTGGGGAAGCCCTGCACTTGTTCCCCTCAACAAGGAGGCTTCTCGGGTAGTGAGTTTTGTTTATCTTTTAAGACAAACTCGGCAACAATATCAAATGTTTTATGCCTCGAAATATGTGCTGGGACCCTGTTTCTAATGTTGCTGAAGTTTGGTGTTGTTCTGAGCATTACTTGTGGCTTTTTGATGGCAATTTATACTTGGACCCATTTGCTGCAGTGTATTGTTGTTGAGCGGTCATTTCTGAGGATGCTAAAACTACATAAGCTAGCGGTCCACAAACTTTATCTCTCGAGGGGGGGGGGGGCCTACTCGGTGTCAAGGTGTGTTAGAACATGGATTAAGCATACACCGGAATATCCCTTTAAGTAGGTTTCCTTACTTGTCCAGCTGAAAAGCAGCCAACTCTGGGTCACTCTTGAGTCCTTGCAAATCCTGCTGCTCCCCTGCTAGCAGCGTAAGCATGCCCCTTGGCTCTGATTGGTTGTGTTGATCTGGGAGCGGTGGATTCTTGCAGATCAAATTACAGCCACTGGGTGGACCCACAGACTTAATTTTTACACAGCTGACCTGTAACTTATTCTATTGTCAGATCGTAATGACAATTTTAGCAAATATAAAAAAAAAAATAGTTTCAGAAGACAGCTTTAACCATGACCTTGCCAGAGTATTCAACAAGGAGCTAGCTCTGTTGCTTCTGGCACATAGACCTAATGACTGTGCCATCGAGCTCTTCCCTGGTGCCTCTCTCCCCTCCAGCCACCTATACAACTTTCCAACAAAGGGGCAGCAACAATTGAAAAGTACATCAATGACTCCCTTACTATCGCTTGTTTCTAATGTGCTGCACATTTTCTAAATGCTGCACATGTGTTGTCAAGTTGATGAAGCTGTTTTCTTAATTTTCTTGTGCTCTGTCTTTTTGCATGTGTTTTCTAAGTTGTAGTGCTGTGAGCTCTCAGGGCCACTGTAATAGTCTGCCCTGCTTTTACTTTTTGAATGATGTGAATGAAAAGTCCTGATTAGTAAAATAGAATACAACTGCTAAAAACAATTACCTCTTATGTTCTCGGGTTGTGAAATGCTCCAGGTTACAGGTAGTACAATTGAAATAGGGCTGTTATCATAGTCATAGGGAAGACTTAATTGTTACTGTATAACATCAAGTTAGATAAACTTCAGGGATATCCATTTTTATCTATCTAGTAAGCACAAGTGATTGTGAATCAATTTCACAATGACAGAGCCCAAAAAAGCAGGCTACTGGTGCGCATGTTTCTGACCAAACTGTTATAAACAGACTCTGTGTCCACATCCTCTTGTCAGACCTCCATTCACAGCCCAGCGCTGTATAACTTGACTGCCATTTGTAAGAGAAACTTGTGCCCCTGACCTAACCACACACCTCCCTGCAGTTTCTGGTGTGGTACAACTTCATATATGAACAACTTAGGCCACCTCTTCCTTTTCATGACCTGGATTTCGCATCTTACTGTGAAGTCCAATGGGTATTAGGAGCCCCTATAAAACCCCACAGAAACTGTTGACCCAGTTACTTATAGAAATGTCTGTACATTATTGTCCAGGTTGTACTTGGTCATGAAATAACATCTGTACTTAATAAATAGGGATCCATGTCACAATTATCTTCTGAACAAAGGACATGAAAATGAATTCATAGCTTATAGCACTTGATCTTTTTTTCATCAGCAGATTTGCTCTGTTTGCACAAATATCATTTGGATAAAATGGATTAAATGAGGCTATAAATATAATGTAATCTCAGGTCCCCAAGCTGGCATAGTGGGACACTGGTATTGACATTCCGCTGAGCTGATTTCATTAAATCTATAACAAATTGCAGTGCATATCCACCCCAGCCTCATTTTGATGCACAAGAATGGCCCTGAAAGAGGGCTGAAAATGTGGGACAAGTCAGTGTTGACTTTTTGACTTCTAATCGGAATTAAATACCTGTAAATACAGGATTTATGTTTCAGCTTTGCAGAATGAGAAAAAAAAATGAAAACATGGCCAGTGTGTTTTGTGTGCCTGATTTCACCAGGCAGGCAGTTGTCATGCCGAGGGGTAGTAACCATGAAAACCCACATATTGTGCACTTTGCTAATTCCGTTACTCTGTGATGTGGAATCATTTGATGCAAAGCATACGATTGGTGTAAAGCAGCATAACAGGCAGAGGGGAGGATTGCACCAGACTTAGAGGTTCTTGTCTCTAGGAAGGAATGCTGCTGTAGTGCTCTCATTGGCAGAGCCATGAAGATCCTAGGGGGTTGTGGGGAGTGCAGTGGGGGTTCGTGTGTTGGGGGATGGGGAAAAGAGGGGTGGGGAAAGCATGGGGGAAAGATGAAAAACAAGCCGTGGTTTCTCCTGCTTCGTTACAGCTAATATCCAGGCAACTGTAATTAAAGCTGCCAGTTTGTAGCATTTCTTTAAACTTCTGCCATCGGAGTCTTCACAGACTCACAGACTGTCTCATTACTACACCACTGCGAAGTACGCTAAATCCTTGTCTGCCATTAAAAAACAAGCATTTAATAAATAATCCCAGAAGAATATACTGACTAAACTGTAGCTTTAATTTTCATTTTGAAATTATACTGATAGTATACAAAAGTATACTCTCTAAAACTATTTAGGGGACCTGGAATATTCAGTGCAATAACAGTGAAAAAACAAAAAAATGCTACAAGTATGCTTCAATAAGAAAACAAGATAGCAGTCAAAAAGGAGTCTGATCATACAGAGAGATGAGTTCGTTAATCTTGCAGCAACACATTAAATCCTTTGTTGAATTATGGCAAGATCAAAACACCCAACTGCTTGGGTTATGTTGATGGTGAATGCCAGTATTCACTGGTGGGGCTGCTGCGCTGCACAGAGCAGCTGCTGTAGGAGGTACACATGTTCATCAAGGACAGCCAGGACGTCGCAGGCTGTGTATTGAATGAAGCACATTAGCAGAAAAGCAGAGGCAGCTTCAGCCTTCCATCTATTTCTAGTCTATCAAGGGTCAAAAAGTCTTAGAACAATGTTAATCTTGCACGTGTTTAGAATATAATACTATTTCAGTTTTGCAATTGATGTGAAAAGTTGAGTCTTTCAAAACTGTCTGTGAATTTCAGAATATCTTAGTGCTTGTTACATTTACATGAAGGGCATTTAGCTTTTGCTTTAATGACAACATGCACTTAAGATGGCATGGATTTCACAAGTTTGTGTGAAACCTGACGACTCATTAAAATTAATCCCAACATGATTTCACAGTGTTCCACTAAAATTCTTGTGATGTCACAGAATGCTTGTCTTACTCAGTATTCAATAATCATAAGTGTTCGAAGGGGTTGAGGTCAGCTGACTGAGGAGTCCATGACAGTCAGGAATCCTTGGTTTTCTTTGGTCTTCAAGCAGTTCTGTTAAAGCTTTTAGGGTTGTTTGGAGTCATACCTGCTTCTGAAGTCGAATAAAGGTAGTTCTAACATAAGATGCATGGAAAAACTTGAAAACTTAAAAACCTGAGAATGGAGTTATTATGGCACAGTGCAGAGAGGGGTAATGTGACACAAGGTAAGTGGATGGCCCTGCGAAGCAACTGAAGTCACCTGTTCGCTGCAGTTCTATACATGGGCCAGAGGCTCAGAAGCAGCTCTGGATTAGTTACAGTGGTAGAAGTACTGTGTATGACAGTGGCAGTAGAAGACAGTGCAACTCTAAAAATGTCTCACTGGCTTCCCAGACGAAAAATATCTGTTCCTGTTGTATCTGAATGCATCCTCATGCATTATCATCAAGATACTGAACATGCATTTATAAGAGGTAATCAAATTTACTATGGATTTTTCCATAGATGGTTGATCTGATAATACCTATCACTAATTAGTTCCTTTGTTATTTGATTAATTTACACTTGACCATATCTTGGAACTATGTAGCAGATATAAATGCAGTCAGATCCTGCATTTTGGGTCCCAAAGAGCTGACAGCTGTGGATTCACAGACATACATAGCTTTGCCTTTACAACATCAACATCACATCAGCATCTGTAAAAAACACATGTTGCTAGCATCTAAAAAACCCCATCCCCATCAAGTTAAAACTGCAAAAGCTGTAAAAACTGAAAAGTAGACCTGCCAGAAAATATTCACTGAGATTAAACCTTTGCAAAGACATAAATAAATGCAGTAGGTACCAGCAAAACAGCAGCGCCTGGATGTACTGTGAAAAATTAAATAGGTTGAAAAATTGAGTCCATACAAAGTTTATCCAAGTAAAATTAGTAATAAAGTTTCCTGGAGCAAAAACCTGCTGTCTTTATGAAAAACAGGTGAACAGATTGAAACCAATTTCTGCAAAACGAGTTCATTTAAAGTGCAAAAAAACCCTTTCTCTATGAAAAGAGATGTGCAGTTGAATGTTACAAATGCTTTAAGTCTAGCTTCAAAAAGAGTAACCAGGCCTCAGTGAGTCTGTCTATCTGTTTTTTTTTTTAATTTTAATTTTTTTTTATTGTTTTGCTTTCCAAAGTTGTTGTAGTCTGTAAACTAATGGCCAGGGGGATGAAAGAGTTTCCAGAGGTACTTTAAATGTCAGTTATTTGTCGTTTCCTCAGTCCTCACTCCTTGTTTGAACAAGAAGTCGTTCCTGTCTGGCATCTTGCGGGCCATCACAATTGTGTTATTTGTGCTCTGAAGATCCAGGATCCAGGATTTGGGAGCGACCTCTGAGAATTGAGGACACGCAGGAGCTGCCTTCATGGAAGTCTTTACCCCCTTGGTTATCGATTGGACACTGCAGTGGATCAGACTGATCTGACACATCACAGCATGACTGGAGTTTCAACCCTGAGTGAAGATAGATAACAGATTCAACTGTCACCATCAAGTTCTATATTAGTTTGTTTTCTGGCTCTCCAGTGAGTTAGAATGAGTCAGCCTGACTGTAGGAGAACAGAAGGACCACAAACAACTTCCTTCTTTTATTAGAAACATTTTTTCTTTTCATGATCTGTTTTAAACACACAAGACTGATCATTCCTGAGTGTCAGGTTTCATACATTGCATCATTTCAGTTTTGAAATGTTCTGAAACATTTAGCCTAAAAATAGCTTTCAGTGTCCAGAAGACACCATAATCACATTCTGCTTTAATTTAAGATTTAATCAGAATATGACTGAATGTAGAGGCAAATAATGAAAAAATATAAAATATTATGTATCATGCATAAATTCTGCAAGTTGAAATGGTTCCCGTGCCTCCGAGCTGAAACAGTACACAGTGAAATTACACAGGACACTTCAGGTAACATACAGAAAATCACAGACCGAGTTTGAAAGGTTGTAGGCTTACAACAAAAAAAAAATCCAGATCCAAGTTTCTACATCGCATCCCGACATGTCCAGTGAGTGATGAAGCAGTGATAATGAAACTGGAACTGAACTCAAACCACAAAACCAGACAGCAAGGCAGATAGATATCCAGCTTTTAGATTTTCTCCAGATATCAGGCTTTGAAAAAATAGTGCAAGTGATCATCCAGCATAACTGTTTGCCACCAGCTTCAAAGATATTTGAACTGGTATGAAGTACAAGATTGGCTGTAACGTGTGTGTCTCTCTGTTGACAGAGCTGTTAAAATGTAAAAATATATAAATAATGCAATTTTTGGCATTAATTTATTTGACGTCTCTACAGATGTTAAGCCGACTGACAGCTGATCCAGCTGTGATGAGCTGAAGCCGTAATCAGAAATGGACATCTGGATGTGGTCCAGGTGGAGAACAGTTTGTCCAAGGTTCTTCTCTCTGTCGCTGTCACCACTGTGTCCAGCATAGTTGTGGAAGAGTAAGATGAGATGATAAGACAGGATGTTCCTTTATTTATCCCCCTTGGGATACATTTGCAGGTAACACAGCAATACAGAGGGAAAAAGGAGTAGCAGCACAAGAGTAAGTCTCAAAAATAGAGACAATAATAAAGAAGTATAGGGAGAATAACTATTTGATAACAATTTAAAAAGAAAAATAATAAAACTTTTAGAACAAAGATAAACATACTATATATGGTAATATACATTTTTTTTGTTGTGTCATAGTTCCTGGAATACAGGAATCCTGCGTGAAGCTTGATATGATTTCAGTGCATTTAATGTTGTTGTTCTTTCCTCTGAAGTTTGAGAAAATGTCTCTTCAGAATTCCTATGCTTCATCTCATAATGTCATTTCAATTTGGAAATCTTCATCACAGCTATAGTCTTCTGGCATATTACGCATATGGGTCTTGTGCTGGTTGGAGGGAGAATGAATGCAAATTTTTCAGTCCATTTGTCTTGAATTGCCGATTTTCACTATCCACTTTTCTTTTAGCAGTGAACTTGGAACACACCATTTTCGTGCAATTTAGGCTCCTGTCAATATGCGAACTGCTCCAAAAACGAAAGTGAAAGTTAAAAATTGTACTTGCAGCAGCGAGTGACCCATCTGTCTGTGTATCACTGGCATGGAGACAATTCCCGGCATACTCGTGCCGACCCAACCAAAACACATGGTGAAGGAATAATAGTTTGGGGGCCACAAATAGGTGGCCTGCCAGCTGCCTGTTGAGGACCACTGGTCTATGCAGTAACATAAAAGTAATGTTGAGGTAACAAACTTAACTACTAACCACTGAGAAACACCCATGTTCATTCTTGGCTGCTGACTTTCTTCTGGAGCCACCTCTTGTTCTGGGTTGGACTCCGGCTCTAAAATGTACGGTTCCACTGCAACCTGTTGTCTGGCAGCCATTTCTCCCACAAACTCAACTGCTGCCATGGTCACACAATGCTGTGCGCATGTTTTCCGTGAGGCAGGAAGAGGTGGGCGGCACAAATACCGTCTTTGGGCAGCATACGCGGTAGCTCATTAGCATTTAAAGGGAAAGGCACTCAAACTGGCCACCAAGGCTGTGAACTGGTGTTTCAAGAACCCTGCCGTGCTCAATACTTCTGCTTTTTTTTGACTAAAGCATGTTACTAAGATTACATTTAGACATCAAGGAACCATGTCAAGAAGCAGTAATGAGCATAATATGGGACCTTTAACAACACCCAAAAAGCATTTGGGAACTGAGGACACTAATTGTTGAAGTGTAAGTGAAATTCTTACCCATTCTTGCTTGATTGTACAACTTCAGTCGCTCAACATTCGGGGGTCTCCACTGTCATATTTTGCACTTCATAATGCACCTCTCATTTTCAGTGGGAGACAGGTCTGGACTGCAGGCAGGTCAGTCTAGTACCCACACTCTTTTACTGCAAAGCCATGCTGTTGTAACATGTGACTTGGCATTGTCTTTCTGAAATAAGCAGGGATGTCCCTGAAAAAGACGTTGCTTGGATGGCAGTATATGTTGCTCCAAAACCTGTATGTACCTTTCAGCATTTAGGGTGCCTTCACAGATGTACAAATTAACCATGCCATGGACACTAACACACCCCCATACTATCACAGATGCTAGCTTTTGAACTTCGAACTGATAGCAATCTTGATGGTCCTTTTTCTCTTTGGCCAGGAAGACACAACGTCAATGATTTTCAAAAACTATTTGAAATTTGGACTCGTCAGACCACAGCACACTTTTCCACTTTGCGTCAGTCCATCTCAAATGAGCTCGGGCCAAGAGAAGCAGGCAACATTTTCTTGATGTTGTTGATATAGCGTCCTTCGCTTTGCATTGCATTTTTCACTTGCTCTTGTAGATGCAGCGACAAACTGTGTTAACTGACAGTGGTTTTTCTGAAGTGTTCCTGAGCCCATGTGTTAATATCCTTGACAGAATGAGATTGATTGAATGAGATGAGATGAGATTTCTTCAGATTCTCTGACTCTTTTGATTATCTTATAGACTGTAGATCATAAAATCCCTTCATTTCTTGCAATTTGTACTTTGTGAACAACTGCATGAGCAATTAGTCTTACAGTTTAAAAAAAAGTACAGAGTGGTGAACCTCACCCCATCCTTGCTTGTGAACAACTGAGCCTTTTGGGGATGCTCCTTTTATACTCAATCATGGCACTCGCCTGTTTCCAATTAACCTTTTCACCAGTGGAATGTTTCAAACAGGTATTTTTTAAGCATTCCTCAACTTTCCCAGTCTTTTGTTGCCCATGTCCCAGCTATTTTGGAACGTGTTGCAGGCATCCAATTCAAAATGAGTGAATATCTGTACAACAACAATAAAGTCTATCAGTTTGAACATTAAATATCTTGTGTTTGTAGTGTATTCAATTGAATTTAAGTTGATTTAAGGATTTGCAAATGTTGTAATGTTTGTGTTACACAACATCCCAACTTCATTGGATCTGGGTTTGTATTATCAAACTACATCTACAACAATGAAATACTATGGCACACTTTATCGTCACATATCTTGTGAAGATCATGTCACCTGAGAGTTCAAGATGCAAGTAGTTGGCACATCATTGGGTATGTCACATGAGAGTTTAGTGCAAGAATCAATGGCAGAACAGCACCTACTGATCATGGTGTGGTTTTGGACAGAATTGAATTCTAGATCTTTGAATTTGTTCTGGGTCCTAACCATGCTTCAGTGTGAACAATGACCTTGAGACAAAGTAAACTCCAAATTATCTGCTCACAATGCGTGGATGTGTGAGCATGCATGCTGTCTCCGAATCTATAAGGTCAATGACTTAGCACTTTTCCTCATTAGTGAGTGACCGGGGGACCGGTGTGGCAGGTGATGTGCAATCAGCATTAAAAATGCTTTTCTGACATTGTGTTGTGCACAAAAATTGCATGTTGCAATGTTTTGTCCACTGTACTAGCTAAAATAGTGCCCACCAAACAGCTTAAAGTCATCTGATCACCACACCCCTTGCACAATGGACGGCGCCATGAAGCCCAGAAGGCAACACAAAGCGTCAATCAGCGCTGCGCCATAAGCCTTCAAAGGTCCTTCCTTAAAATTGAAAAACTTAATAAAAATAAAGTTTAAAAAAAAAAACAAAGGTCCTTCCTGAGTATTTCTGATAGCACCTTGTTTGAGTCTTGGGTCTTACGCTGTTATTAAAGATACAGTGGTGAGAGGTTCACAGTCTTCAGCTACCAGCAACTGTCCTATACATGTGCATGTGATTGTTAGCTTCAGCTATGAAGGAATTTGCCTTTTGGTATTCTGCACACTTAATGATAGATAATAGCTAGATTAGAAGATGAATAGCTTTCAACAGTGCTGAGATGGCTTCCCCATGTGTCACAGGTGTGCCATTCATTCTATAAAAACCTCTTGTTTCCATTTGTTACCATTTACATTGCAGACTGTACACAATTAGACGCTTGCTAGTTTACATGGTGCAGTTTGCAAGCTGTACTGAGCATGGCTAGGTGAGTTTGATCATTTGGACTGTTGTAAATGTGTCATCTGGTGGTAACTGTATGATGGCATAACGTATTTGGTTGCCTGTAGAGATCCATCTACACACAGAGTGAGATCTGTTGTTATTGGCTGACTATGTATATATTCACATGGTTTCAGAAACCCATCTGTGGCCTCAAGACAGTCAGTTGGCGATCCATCTACAGGTATCACCATCCGCATTTCTTGGTTAACAGTGTTGCAAAGTTAGATTCTAAGTTCTGGTGCTGAGAGTACAACTTTGTGACCTGTTTTCTAGCCTGTGGGCTAGTGAAGAGGGCATGTTTTTGATGAGATATATGCTTGAGCGTCCAATCATTACCTTTACTCCCACATACAAATGAAATGGTTTAGCATAGTCAGGGTTTCCTAGTGCTGGAGCTGTCTGCATGTCTGTTTTAAGGCACTGAAAGGCAACTTCCGTGTCCGTTGTCCACTTTAATTCAGTGGAGGCCTTTGTTTGACCTGCAGCTGGGATTAGACCTCACAGTGGGGCTTTGATTGCATAATCGCAAATCAACAAACGACTATACCCCACCATCCCCAGGAAGACAAAAGTTGTCCAACTGTTTGTGGTTTAAGAGCTTTGAATATAGCCTTAATTTGTGAGGGAGCTTTGCTCCTTTTGTTTCCATTTAGCTGTCTCCCTAGAAACTTAACCTTGGTTTGGCAGAACTGTAGTTTGGCTTTACATGTTTTGTGTTACTTTCTCACACTGTCCTTTGCAGGGATTACATGTCAGGAGATCGTCTACGTACTGAATCACTGTACTTGCCACATTTAGGTGTTGCAAGTCACTGGCTAATACTTTGTAGAGGGGCTATCAACATAGCCTTGTGCTACCCGTGTGTATGTTTATTGTAGACCTTGGTAAGTAAATGCAAACAGATATGGTGAGTCTGGATGCATTCTTACACTGAAAAATGCAGAACGCAAATCAGTCACTGTGTACTATTGAGCTGATGAGGGGCCGTTATGTTTTCCCTTTCTTGTTGCACATTTATCTCCCTCTGTCTGCCAGTGTTATTTCTCCCCTGTCTCCCTTATCTCACCTGTCCTTATCCCTCCACTCACTCCACACCTGCTCCTTGTCCCCTCATCAGCGTGTCTGTGTATTTAAGCCCAGGGGAGGTACACGAGCAGGACTCACCCCTTGATTCCACCAGATATGTAGCCAGTCTAGCTCTGCCTTGTCACATCTCTGCTACTGCAGTGGAGCTGATCTAGACTAGGTTTCAGGTATTAACTTCCACTGGGGGGTGGCTGTAGCTCAGCCGGTAGAGCAGGTCGACTAGTGATCGGAAGGTTGCTGGTTCAAATCCCAGCTCTGGGCAGGGCTGAGCTGCATATCGAAGTGTCCTTGAGCGAGATACTGAACCCCACATTGCTCATCAGTGAGGGCCCTGCGATGAGCTGACGACTTGTCCAGGGAGTACCCTGCCCTCGCCCTGAGACAAGGCTGGGATTGGCTCCAGCAGCAACACCTCGCAACCCCATGGAAAGGGATAAGCAGTTACGGGCAATGACATGACATGACAACTTCCACTGGGTCCGCTGCACTATGTACCTGCTCTGTCCCAGCTCCGGCAGTCCATAGCAGATACACAGGACTTCTATTTTGGATGTCGGAGAAATTCAACCGGATTCGGCACCGAGCAAACTGGAAGTCACTCACTGAAACATCAACATAATGTAGCCTGGTGAAATTAGAATAACACAGAACTTTTCTGTGTGTTTTTTATTCTTAATACTCTTCAAAAGGGAGAGTAGTTTTAAATTAACAAACAAAAATGGACAACTTAAGGCACCTGTCTTGATAAACAATATTCCTGACTGCATTAACCCTTCACATGAAGTGACTAAAGTCCTCAATTGACTGTATCTAGTGCATTATTTCAGTCTAGCACAACAATGACAAAACATGAATGATGGCTCTTCTTTTAAACAGAATAAAAGAAAATGAACAAAATCCAAAAATGGAAAATGAATGAATATAAAATGAATGAAAGAACTGTAAAATGAAATTATACAGTACAGAAATATACACTTCATCTCTGTGCTAACTCAGGTGCACATTATGTGCCGACAGGCCATCAAGTCCATGCAGCACTACAAAACAAAAATAAACATTATTCTCAGTAAAATGCACAACTATTGAAAGTTGTCCAGCATGAACAATATCAAAATGTAACTCTGTAAATTGAATTTACAATACTTTAATTTGTATTAGCCTTGCCTACCTCTTAATTATTTACTCCCTGACAGAGCACATGTACTCAAAATCTGTAAACATCCGAACAACTACGTTGCTATCTGTGGTAAACATTACATGTTATACTTTTATATCATCTAAAAATGCTTATCTGTCAGCCATTTCATACAGAAAATAACATTTTAAATCTATTTACCCACTTGAAAAACAGGCAACAGCCTTCCAGTAAACAGGTGAGTCTCTCTTAACAGATGCTGCTCATTACTGCCTTTTTCTGGTCCGCAATTCACGCAGTTGATCCTCTCTAGAACACCTTGTAACAGTCAAGTATTGAATGTAGCGCCACTAGGTGGTGCCTCCTTTTGTTTAGTAGATAATGTAACCTGTACCTAGAAGAAGAGTAGATGTACTTCCGCTCCACCATGTGTAAAGATGCCGCCAGTGGGGAAAAAAACCCTTTTTATTTTATTTTATTTTATTTTATTTTATTTCATTTTGTGATGTGGTGTAGGATCCTCGGCCTGTGTTCATCAGTGCATATATGCATGTAATAACTATTGCCATAGAGACCTGGCTTGGTATGGTCTGTGTAGTGGAATAAAATTACGTGCGGAAACCCCACATGTTGCCTGCTGTGTCTTTAAGCTAATAGGAGCTGAAAGCAGACCATAACTTCACCACCCACGTCACAACCTCACAGTCTAGGGCACAGTGTCTTCCAGTGGCTTTAGTGTGAACTTTGCTCTCTCCACTTGACTATAATAACATCAGGCAAATTTTCAAAATAAAACACTCCGTGTTGATGCCAGCACGAAAATCACAAAAAGACAAATACAAGCTCTTCTACTAATCCTTCGGAACACTTTGTGTTATTGTATTTAAAACACATACTTGCGGTGGCGAGCGATTATGAAATTATTGCGGGAACTCGCGACTCCAGCTGTCTGGCAGTGCTGTGCTGTTGCCAGGCTCAAAACACAGCTGGTGGGGTTTGCCGGATGGTGGAGCAAAACCTGACTGAAGCCGGAGCGCAGTAGACATGCACGTAGTGAAATCGTGGAGTGACAACTACCCAGTAAAAGATTTGTTTGAGGAAAAAAACGCACTAGTGGTAAAAGCCTAAAGTTAGCTAAGGTACAAAACCAGTGACAAGGAGAGAGACAAGGTCAAAAGAAAAGCGTAACAGGAAGCAGCGTCATTTTTTTTCACCACTAAAAATGCCCTCTGTCTGTTACGGCTCAGTTTGAAAGAAAGGAGCCTATATCCTTTGGATCACAGAAGTAATCCTGGAATTAGACCTTGAAAGACGTAGGTATACAGTACATGGGTTGGAAGATAAGTACGACAAAATCCAGTCACTATTCATCAACCGTATTAGAAGCCTATCCTGAAACTGATTTGCTGTACCGGCTCTGACTGTAATGAGATTATCATAGTGGGTGTCTGATGTATTGCCTACCCTTTCTTCTGAGGGGCCTAGAATGTTGGCGTTATCTGTACAATAATCTAAACAGGTCAGTTTGGGTCATTTGTATGATTGTGTATTCATTCATTCATTCATTCATTTTTTTAAATTTATTTATCTTTTCTTCCTTGCAACAATGTTTATATTTCATTGGTAAGAGGGTCAACATATGTGAATATGTGTGTGTGCAAACATCCTCATTATATCTATTTATTTGTATATGTTTATTTGGGGGTGCCACCTGGAGGGGATTGGGTTGGGGATAACTTTTAATGAATGATCATCCCTCTATGCTGTTACAAGTCAGATATGCAAAACTGATAAATCAAGTTTTATAAAAAAGAAAAAGGACAATAAACATATCTCAACATGTTGGTTTTACCAAGTACCACATGTATCAACAGCAGCATTCAAAATATCACAAAATACATTACACTGCAGCCTGCATTATATCATTATATCATTATTACAATGTGAACATATTGCAATATGTCATTCAACCATCCAGTACTTACTATACAATCCCTGAATGGCACAAACAATTTAACAAGATAAATAACTAGAGAAGGCAAGTTCTGAAGAACCTGCCAAGAATATATAAAAAATATGGAATATATTAAAGTTTTTCGAATAACTGATACTAAATGTGCATTGCTGTCTTTGAACACTTTGAATAATGCCCATAATATATGAAAAATATGGAATATTTTAAAGTTTTTGAAGAGCTGATACTAAATGTCCATTGTTGTCTTTGAACACTTTGAATAATGCCCAGAATACATGAAAAATATGGAATATTTTAAAATTTTTGAAGAGCGGATACTAAATGTGCATTGTTGGCTTTCAACACTTTGATTAATGCCTAGAATATATAACAAGGCTTCTTTATTTCTAACTAACTGGAGGCTAACTCACTATAATGTCACTAAGGTTGACTATTGGCTTGGTTTCCCCATCAGCAGCTTTATTTTTTTAATATAATATAACACCCAGTAGTCACATATACTTCTCTCTTCAGATGCACTTCGGTGATGCAACAGCAAATGCTCCTGTCCTCACCTCAGATAAGTCCAGTGATGCATCTTCTGCTGTCTCCTCCATGTCAGCACAATGAGGTTGAAACTCATTAAAACCTTTCTGAGATCTTCTATGGGACAAGAACATCTTATTAGAGGAAATCATGTGGTCTCTCAACAGATGTCTGATTTATTTCTGTGATATAGTTTTTTGTGCAATAGTCTTATTCATATTATATTTGTAAATGTGCACTGATGTCTTTAATATTATATTTTCATGCATACCTCATTTATTCTAAATGTATATTGTATTTACATTTATTATATATGATATATTATTAACTAATATATTTGTTTTATCCCATTCTTTCTTTACTTCCATTTCATTTCTAGAATAAAGAATGATGAATAATGAAATTCTAACTAATCCTGTTGGGGAGTCAGGAGTTTTAAATAATTGAAGAAGTTTATGTCATACTAAGTGTAATTGTAACTATTTGTGCAAGTTAAGAGAGAGATACACATATTGTTTCCGGTGGATCGTTGCAGGTAGTGTAATTCATGTTTTCCTCATCAGACGTATTTCACCTATCTGCATCCCACTAGCTATTAATCCGAATGCTTTTTCTTATGACAGGTCCTGCCTGATCCACTGACTGAGGTCCGTGCATCACTAACACATGGGGATGCAGCTCTTCTCCTTCCCCCCCCTTCCCATATGCAATCAAACAGAATTGTCGATGGCCGGCACAGATGATTGTGAAATCAGCGAGCAGAGGGTCCAATAACCATGGATCACATACCTGTCCCTCACTGAAGACAAGCGCTGCTGTTTGATTTAAATGCTCCAGGTCCTGGCGCACCTGGCTCTTAATGGGAATGGGAGATGACACTTGGAGTGGCTTAATTTATTTCATGCCCAGAATAATTTGCATGATCCGGTTGAAAGTTAAAAGACTGAAGTTATGAAACTACTTGGTTGTTTGACAAAGCTGAACAGCTCTGCATGCACAACTTGTTACATTAGCTGAAATATATGTTTCAAGCTGGACCCATACAGCATTGTCTTGCCATTCACTCTGTGTTAGGGCTGAAGGGCTGCATTTCACCAACCAACACACTTTGCAAACACTTTGCATTTCAATATCAATGATTTTTTCTGTTCCACCAATTTCAAAACCAAACCTACATCCTTGGTCTTAAGTGCGCTCCAGAACAAATAGCACCCCACCCCTGGTAATGTAACTTGTAATTGCTCTCTTCTTGAACCACACTTTTCAAACGCTTTACACATCTGTGTCTGTAATTTCCTCTGTACCCACCAATATCAAAACCAAACGAACGGCCTTTGTCTAAATATAGCCTTTTTGCACAAGCCGCCTTACTTTGCGCCCAAATTATCATTTTTATTGCTGTTGTTGGCAAGTATTTGCTTCTAAGCCTTGGATTTGAATTATTATCAAATTATGAATATAGATGACAGAATTTCTTAATGAGGCTGTGTAACAAACTCCAGACTTATGAATCAGCCAGGCTATTGGTTGATATTAATCTGATCAGATATGTAATTTCTCTACTTTTCGGATGATAAACTTATTTTTACCCTGTAAAAATATCAAAATAGCTTCATATAAATCTGCATAAAATATCCAGTTACTGTTGTAATTGTAATTCAAGCCTTCCTGTTCATAAATACAAGCTTTTGAATAAAACCAATGTTTAAAGGAAATTTCAAAGATAAAGTCATGGCCCTGTTTATTAATTGAGTCATTTGTTGTGTGTATCAAGTGTCAGTGGAGAGTTTTAGTACCAATGATATTTTTCACCAATGACTAGAAATATTTCTGGGGGCAACTTAGAGTTTTTGGCATTTAATGGTAATGTATAAACAAACTGAATCACTCCAAATCAGAGTCATCCAGGGAGACAGATAGTTAGGTCCGGCTATTACTCAATAGCATTGTGTTTGTTTGAATGATTCCCAAGAGGTTTCTCTTATGTTGTTGATACCAAATTAAATCCTCTTTTTGGGGTGTGCCGACAGACAGCTTCAAGTGGGACAGGGTTAAAAGCAGGGACCCCCCTTGCTTTGAACCCCCAATCTGGTTATTGGCTCTGAGCCAATGAAGTGGAAAACAATGGAGAGCTAGGTATGAAGCTAAAGGCCAGTTTCAGTTGTAACCTCTGCCTGACTGAACTCATTTCAGGGATGATTTGCTTTGACTGATATGAGCTGCTTGGATTACTGCTGGGTCTCTTTGTTCCTGCTTGGGGAAGGGGTCACAACAAGCTCCAGAGAGCTTAGCAGCACCACAAAACATGCCCTTTGACAGATTTAAATTTTAACACCACGGCTGTTGCTCATATCTGTACCCTGCACACTATTTTAAATAATCTGCTTGACTTCAGAGGAGCAGAGATAGATCTGCTTCCCTTAACTCAAACAGGAAAATCCCCGTGTTGAATGCTCATTTCTTCCCACAGATAAAAGAGTGTTGCTTTACATGGAAATCGTTGTTTGTGTGCTGGAGCCCAAGATTGCATAATTGTTTAATTTTACAAGGGCAAATCAACCTTTTCATATATATCAACCTAGTCCCTGATCCTTTTCACCCTGGACAGAGACAGTGTTCCCATTTTCCACAACTTAGAAATGTGATAATTGATTTCTTGTTCTACTCAACAATAGCAAAGATTTAAATACATAACGACATATTCTCTGTTCTCCCTCATTGCCATCACATGGTTACTCCATAATGCTCCCTGCAATAACATTTGCGTTTTTAAATTGGATGTGCTTGGCTTGGTCCTGCAGCCCCCCTGCCACTTCCCCACATCAAATGCTAACCCCTGCCAATAAGCCCCCCTCGCTAAACACTGAGGAGCAACTGGAAATGGTTTGGAGGGGGACAGGGACTGATGAAACAATACAGAGCACAATCAGATCACAGTAAACCCAGAACCATTACATTACATTAATTCTCTTTCAAGTCAAGGAAATTACAAAACTAAAAGTTGTGTGGCTCTGAGAGGCTGCAATGCACAGTACATCCCTTTAATACAAAGATGTAGGGTGGAAATAAACAACATATTTGCTATCTTACAGCCATGAGGACAATCCTAGTCCAAAACTGATGATGCTCAACTCAGTTTTGGACCATCCTAGTCCAAAACTGATGATGCTGCACCTTTGCAGAGTTGAGGACTTTTTGTCCCATAAACCATTGCGAATAATTCCTTTCCATTAACTACCAGCTCATAAACACTAGTGCAAGTTATTTTGACCCCTTTGGACACTTTTCCTTTTCTTGCAGAAAAGGCAATCATGGCCGCACTTTGGTAAATGTAACATAAAACATATAAACACATTTCTATAAAAAAACACAGCATTTTTTTCAGCCAGGGTACTGCAGTGGGATAATGGCGGTCCCCAGGTCCCTCAGTTTTCTCATCATACATATACATATACATATACATTAAATAGTTAATTTTCTGGGTTTGACCAGCCCTACCCCTAATTAATGTCCATTATCAACAGCGATGGGAATAATGGCGTCCAAATAAACAGTGTTCAAATAAACAGCATTATTTTTTTTAGTAATGGGTAATCTAAATAATTATTATTTCCATTGTTACAATGCTGTTTCAACTAGTGGTAACAGAGCCACCTCCGGCTGACTTTTTTGCTTTACCAGCAACAACAAACTCTGCCTCGGCTTTCAAGAAAGATAGCGTACGAAGAGTGAGACAAAGCTACATCTTTGTACATTTCATATATGGTTTACATGATAATCATACAAACTAGATGCGCAATGGCGCTCTTGTTTGCAGTAATTTTGGAGGAGAGACGCCGCCACCACCATTGTTGCTGCCGCCATCGCCGTCCGTTTTCTTCCAGCTCACTGCCCTGGAAAAAAAATCATGCAGGAGTAATGTGACTATCAATCGAATAATCTAGGGGTTTTAATTCAACTATAAGAAATCCAATCCGTTCCATTTCAGTAAGACTGAGGTGTATACATACATTTTAAAAATCTGATCATAGTCGGTATAACCCAGTAATTTGGTCTTCTTGAGTGTCATGTAAAAGCACAGAATGGACCTGCAAAGTTGTTTTTTGTTTTTTTTTTCTTTGGTGAGGGAGGGGGAAGGGGTAAGACAACTGCATTAGTGATGATGATTGGCTAAGGTAGATTAAGAGTTCACAAGTCAATCGGAGGCAGTGTTCAGTTTACACACAACCCACACACGCACACAGCAGCCTCACACGCACAAACTAGCAGAGGTAAGCTGCAGCAATGGCGAGTGCGGAGGGAAAGTTGAGGTTTTCACAGTGGGAGTACAGACACTTTAATATCCTTGAGGTAAAAGGATATGTACATGTGAAGTGTAAATTATGTCCCAGAGCAAAGTGTTTGTCCACGTCCGTTGTAAACAACTCTAATATAATGAAGCATCTCTCAACGGCACAGGCTTCTCCAAAACTAGTGGTGAAAAACACCATTGTTGACACTGTTGATGATGATAGCAGGCCAGTTGTGGCTAATGTGAGCTCTGATTTTGTTAAATAAAAAAATTTAAAAAAGTAATACCTTACTTAGTACTTCTTAAAAGGTTTTCCCGGAAGCCCCTGTTTGAACTATGTATTTATTTATTATTTATTTTACTTTTCCTTTATTATTTTTTGATATTGTTTATGGTAGAGTGGTGTGCACAAGCAAAGATATGGATGGAGACAGAGAAGCAATTCAAACGGTAATTGAAAATCATTTGGTAATAAGATGAAAATCATCGTTTCTATCCTTATGTTATGGCAGTGGCACTGACTTAAGATGATACTCTAGTAATGGAAACAGTAAAAACTCTTTTGTGTGCTGCTGTCAGCCTTTGAGAGCCTGAGGGGTTTTAATACATGCCTCACTGTGATGTACTGTTACAAGCACAATGCACATCATAGCTGGAGCTTTTGAAGCAATTAAATTAATGTGTTGTGCGAAATTTGTATTAGCTGTGATTTGCACCCCTGTGCCTGTTGATCAGGAACCATCAGAGAGGAGACTTTTGCTGTGTGTGAGTTTGTACTAGCGTCTCCATTATTCTGCCTCTGCTTGGATTTGCTCTACTTAGGCAGCCCTATTATTCAATTACATAAAACCCTCTCTCTGAATCTATGCTCTGGATGGGAGTTGAGAGACAGCGGAGTTCCAACGATAATTAGATAATCACCCATGACCACAGTTCTAGGTATGTTTTATAAACACAACCACAAGAAGTGTTCCCAGCTGAAGGCTTAGAAGAAGTGCTTGTTTTTGACTCTTTTTTGAGATTTTTGTGCTGGTGTCAACACTGGGTGCTTTAATTTTGAAAATGAACCTGATGCTCCATCCATCCATCCATCCATCAATCCATTTTCTTCCGTTTATCCGGGGCTGGGTCGCGGGGGCAGCTGCCTGAGCAGGGACACCCAGACTTCCCTCACCCCAGACACTTCCCCTAGCTCCTCCGGTAGGATCCCAAGGTGTTCCCAGGCCAGCCGAGTGACATAGTCACTCCAGCGTGTCCTGGGTCTTCCTCTGGGTCTCCTCCCGGTGGGGAATGCCAGGAACACCTCCCAAGGAAGGCGTCCAGGGGGCACCCGATATAGATGCCTGAGCCACCTCAGCTGGCTCCTGTCGATGTGGAGCAGCGACTCTACTCCGAGCTCCTCCCGGGTGACAGAGCTCCTCATCTTATCTCTAAGGGACCGCCCTGCCACCCTGCGGAGGAAACCCATTTGAATGAACCTAATGTTATGTTGTTGTTTTGGCATGTGACTTCCTGTTTGCTCTGTGCTTGATCCAGTCTACTAGAACTACCAGCTAAGTCCAAGCCACCCAGAGAGCCCGCTCTAGCCTGCCATTTGTCACCACATGCTCACCTGCCTGTCTTAGTCAATTCGCTTTTGTTCAAATTAACCTTTAGTTTTTGCAAGACTCCTAGTGTCTCTGCATTTGGGTCCAACGGAAAACCAAAACCTCACAGAGTGCTGGTGTCTGTTGTTTCCATGTTTAGTCAGTTCCTACTGTTGCAGTTCAACAAAAGGGACCCAAAAGCAGACACACAGGCAGACAAGTAACTTATAAAGAAAGCAAAATTCAATAACAAATGTTTAAAATCAAAATCCATAAAATACAAAGACCAAACATAAAAGCTAAGTACAAAGTATAACCAGAAAAGGCAAAGTAGAAATCGGGAATAGCACAGGAATTGCCAGGAACACACGACTGGGAGATGAGAATGGGGGACACAGGAACACATGGTTAAGATTAAAGAGAACAGACAAACTGACAGAGAGGGGAACAAAGGACTTAAATACACCGATAAAACCAGGGGCGGTTAGGGTTAGGGTTAGGGGTTAGGGTTAGGGTTACATGGTTAACGTCACAACATTGTGTAGATTTTGCTAGGATACTGACATTCAGATAATTGTTTTAGCTTCGATGAGTTTGCTTCAATATTTAAACATAGCGAGACCAGACATTTACAAACTTGATTTTCTTATCGGAGTGAGGAACAACTGTAAGATGGTCACATGCAACAAATTACTTTATGAGATGAAATCATTTTGCTTACCTTCGCCACTTGCAGCAAGACCTTAGAAGATCCTCTCTTCAAAACTTCTTGCTGCTGTTCTCATTCTCATTTCGAACCCGGCAACGCAGTGTTTGGATGCACATTTTTACAGGGGCACTGGTCCCTGTAGCCCCTCATGTAGAACTGCCACTGGATAGAACCCAGGAAGTAGAAAGTAAGACATGACACAGCAGGAAATAACTTCAAAATAAAACAGGAAATAACTTAAATCAATTTGTGAGTATTTTTTAAATCAATCCAAGAGACTTTCTCAGTTCTAACTAACTGGAGAGAAGTTGGCAGGCTTTCACACTCTGTGTGGGAGTGTCCTTACAGAGTGTTAAAGGACACGTGTGAGCGCTGAGTTTCAAGGTCGTTAGGGCCACACATTGCAGGACTGAGTTCTCTATTCACACCTGTCCTCACCTAGCGTTAGTAACCAACATGAAGGCCGGTGTGACTGAAGATGGACCGGACACGTATTTGGTGGAATTTAGCCGTTCGAGCCCTGAAAAACCCTACTTCAGCCCCTCCATTTGCTTTTTCCCAACTCCATCTTCTACCTCCTTCAGATCCAATGACAAGTCATGTCATGATGCTAGTCATTAGAGAAGCGGTTCATCACTTATTTTTCAACTGATATTAAATTAATTCTGAAACAGTCTTTACTTTTTTTAGGTATTATTTTATCTTAATTTTGGACCATTTACGCAGTTGTGTCCATTCAGGTTTGTGTTTACATTTGTGTTCACGATTCTGGCTAGAATTCTCAACCAAAGTATCACACCAGCTGGTTAGCTGTCGACAGAGCCCTAATTTGTTGCGGGGTCCACTTCGAGCAGCGGGTGAAATGTTCCTTTATTAAGCTAATGGCTGTGAAATGACTGAAGGGGCCTGGGGGAATTGGGAAAACTGTGGAGTGCCAGAGTTCAGGGAGGGAGGAGTCTGGAATGCGGTGGTCATCAGGGTTGGCAGCAGGGGGAGAGTACACATGCTGTGGCCACTCTGCCATAAGGGGATGACGAGCCACCGGCAGTTTGCAAATCACTGCTTACGATATTGATTGAAATTATACACAGGGTTTGTTCATATGCATAAACAAGATGTTTACATTTTATACACATTTGTTATTTGTTTTAGTGATTGGTGTAATGGAATAGTGATTTAATCTAATTACCACTTTGGAAAGAAAATCTTTGATCATAACTCATAAACGTAGTTTTCATATTAGAATTGCAGTACAAGGGGGGGATGAATAACTTCAAGGGACACAAGGCATATTTTAAAGGTATGAGTGGATTACACTTTTACACACTATAGCACATTTTATCAACTATATCAAAAAAACACACCCCCTGTATGTGGTGCGTTTCACTTAATAAGTTATACGTGTTGAACAAAGAAAAGCAGAGACGATGGGCTAGAGACAGGCCGTGAACTTTTTTGTTTGCTTGTTTTTGCCACATGCTGTAAAGCAGTACATATAGTGTTGCTCAAGCGCAGGCTGACAATTAAAACAGGATCATGCCACATTTCCCCCTTTAAAACTTGGGGTAACATGGAGCAGTGTCATGAATTCTGAACACTTACAATAACTATGAAATGTGCTCTGGAGAACAGCCTGACATTTGTCGTCCGCTTTCACCATAGTGCCCTTTTTTCCCTTTTGACCATCAAGTGCCTTATCTGTCTCTGTTTTTTTCATGTTGTGCCAACAAGAAAACCACATAAACATATTTTTCAAACAAACAGTCCTAGTCTGCAAGGTATGGGTAGACTACCACTCCCTTATGGAATGGGAAGAAGATTATTTTGCCCTGTGTTGGTTTCATAACACATCCTGAGCATGTCGTCATGACTTTGGGTGATGATGTTGCACCAGCAGTCTTTGTGTCAAAAGTTCCAGGGCTTTGAATCATTTGGGTGACAACACTGCTGTCTGGCAGAGTGGGGTTTGTCTTAGGTTGAGTCTCCACATTTTTCTTGAAAATCTGTTGTCGCTGTTCCGCAGCTTCACCAGCTGGCCATATCGGCTGCCTTCTTAAAAGTCAGATCATTGGTCATCTGCAATTACAGGGTAAGATTTTTATCTCTGATTCCAATCATGAGGTGGTTGCGTATATCCTCCTACTTCACGGAAAAGTGGCAATGAGCTGCAAGCTCATACAGGTGCCATATAAACTGTTAAACAATCTCACCCACCGCTTGAGTCTGCATGTGGAAGGGCTCGCTTGAAGATCACGTTGTGCCTGGACACAAAATGTTGGTCAAACAGCTCCAACACACAATCATAATTGTTAGACCCAATGTGAATGATTTGTGAACTTGTTCTGCCTCCAAGCCCACGGAGTAAATCAGTGCACACACCTGAATATTGCTGGATCTTTCTTTAGCTTTGTAGTAACCTGATACTTAAATAAATGTTATTTCCAATCAAGCCAGTCCTCCACTGCAGCAAAGTTGAACTGCTCTCTTCTGTCAACAACTTCGCCATACCTGTTCCCAACGACTCTTGCCCAATCAAACTAGTACGACTTTACTTCTGAAACCATGTGGTGCATTTCACTAAGTTATACGTGTGGAACAAAGCAACGGAGAGACGATGTGCTATGCAACAGGCTGTGACCTTTCTTTTAATTTGGTCTTGCCACATGCTTTATAGCAGTACCAACAGCGACATGCATGTGCAGGCTGACAACAATGAAAACAGGCTCCTGCCACATGAATGAATGCCATTGCTTGCAAGCTACATCTAATGTACAGTAAAGTAATTTGGCCATTTGGGGTGGATAAACATTGATGCAAGTAATGCAACTAAATACAACGACTCCATGGTAAAACTTGTTTAACTTTTTTTACCTCGTTTTCACCATTTAGGACCTACTTATAATTCCTTGCCATCTGATTCAAAATATGGGGCAGTATTAACCTCCTTCTCAGTGTTTAGTTTTATACATTTCATGTTACGGTTTTGAGAGAGGGTGAGGACAAAAACGCAGCAACACGAGGGAGACAGGCAGGATGAGGAACTAAAGATAAGCTTTTAATGGAAGGAAACCAAGTAATACAAAAATACAGTAGCAAACAAAAGCTAAGACAAAGTACCATACAATTAAGGAAAAAGATGTGGGGAAAGGCAGAAGCAGACACTGGAGGACACTGGAGGAAACAGGCTCAGGTAAAACACGGGATAGACACAGGAGACACATATCAATCTGACAAAGACATCACGTAGCACAAAGACTACACACACACACACACACACACACACAAGCGCTAATGAGGGGATGAAGTGGAGTTGGAGCGAGGCGGGGAAAGGACGGGTGAGGGAAAAGAATGGAAAAACACTTGAAGGACATGTTAGGCCTGCATATATTCATAAATAATGTCTTCTGCATCAGGCTTTTTAATCAGGAAAAAGGAGGATTCTTAAAAATACTGATTTTGAGAAATCAAAAGTTTTTCAGGACAGTAGTCAGAAGTAGCCAGATAACCCACAACTCTGAGCAAGGGATGTGAGTGCATCTATTATATCAACCTCAAACATTATCCCTCCACCATTTAAACATTATTGTTTAATTGACTCACTGCCATTCAGTGTTAGGGGAATATTTATCTCTACTCTGTATATCCACCATTTTTTCCTCTTAAGGAAACTCCTAAGGCTCTTAAAATCCTTCTCCCTACGCTTAACACATTTTTACCTAAGGAGCTCATTTAGGGGCTAAGATGCTTTGTGAATAACTTTTTTTTTCTTCAGAAGGATCTAGTCTTAATTTTAAGGGATCAATATTAGAAGATGTCATAACTCTAAGATTTTCTTTTTAGAAATTCATCAGTCAAGTTTGAGTTTCAAATAGATTTTAATTAAGGCGAGGCAGTTTTATTTGTATAGTACATTACATCCACTAAGGCAACTCATGTGCTGCACAGGATGAACATACAGCAACAGTGAAAGATTCAAAGGTGCAAAAGTACAGGCTGGAAATACAAGAGACACAGAATTTAACAGTTAACTTGTGCAGCTTAAATCAGTGGATGATGAACGAATAAATCCCCCCATATTCACATTTTCATTCCCTTTTTTGGGGGGCGGGGAGGGAGTCATGCCATGTGGGGTTGAGGTGAAGTCTGAATAAATGAGTCTTTAGTATTTTTGCAGAAGATGTAGGGTAATTCCGCTGTCCTGACATTGGTTGAGAGTTTGTTCCACCCCTGATTTGCCAAAACAGAGAGAAGTCGCGACTTAACTGAGTGGGCTTTGTTTGCTTTCAGTGATGGTGGTACCACCGGCCAGCTGATGTAGTAGAGTGACGTGCTTGGGCTGGGGCGTGTGGTCTGACCAGTGTTTGGAGGTACACGAGTGCAGTTCTGTTGATGGCCTTGAAGGCGGGGAGAAACTGGGTAGATTGAAAACACGGCACACCGTAACAGTCTGGATACGCTGCAGTGGTAAAGTCGCAGGCTGGGAGTCCAGCCAAAAGGGAGTTACGTCCTTTGTGAGAAAAGACTGGAGCCTGTGGATGTTGTAGATGGCAAATCTGCAGGATTTGGCCACAGCAGTGATGCTGGGTGCGCAGGACAGTCTGTCGTCGGGGTTTACATCCAGGTTCCTCCCCGTCAACAAAGCCTATACCATAACATCAGCGACATTGACTGACAGGTCAGTGAGAAGGCAGTCTTTCCCCGGGATGAAGAGGAGTTCAGTTTTGTTAAGTTTGAGTTTTAGGTGATGCGCAGATGTCCAAGCGGAGATGTCTGCCAGACATTCCGAGATGCGCATTGTAACGTTGGTGTTGGAGGAGGATTGGGGAAAATAGAGGAGTAGTTGGGTGTTGTCTGCATAATGGTTGTAAGACAATCCATGTGATGTGATGACAGAGTTTAGTGATCTAGTGTATAGTAAAAAACAGAAGCTGTCCTAATACTGAGCCTTGAGGGATACCAGTTTCCAGAAAGCAGGGTTTGGACAAGGAGCCATTCAGTGTGACCTGAAAGATGCAGTTTGTCAGGTATGATGTGAACCAGGTTAGAGTCAGCAATGCCAAATTCAGCTGAGTAGAGAAGAGGATTTGGTGGTTGACTGCGTCAATTGTGCAATAATAAGATGCACCATCCAATTAAATAAAAAAAAAACAAAAAAACAAAAACAAATTAAATAAAGGGCAGTTTAAGAGGTAAGTTAATAGGATTTGTTGTAAGCTATAACAGGTTGGAACGGGCAGTGTAAACTTGGCAGATTTTTAGCTTTGACTTTAAATCGGTCAGAGTCGAGCTTGTGTAATATAATCAGGGTGGTTAAGTGCTGCAAAATGCCGGTTCGCTATGCTTGTGTTCTGACTGGGACAACCAGTAGCATTCTCCCAGATGAGGATTTTAGGAAGTTCATGTGGCACAAGCACGACAGAGCCACGGACTGATTTTTGGAAGAGCAGCAAGAATTTGAGGTCAGTTCCCGGAGGGAGAGGAGGAGGTGGAGAACGGTGTCAGGATAGGTGTAATATGGTTGTATTTCTTAGTTTGTCATTAAGACCCTGGCAGTGACACTCTGAATAAGTTTACGTGGCTGAGTTGACTGTGAACAAACCATTACAATAATCCAATCTACTGAATAAATGAGTAAAGGCATGGATAATTCTTCCTCCCTTTTACGGTACTCCTCTGATTCTTGACAATATATGTTAAATGGTAGTATGCAGACAAGGAGACTGTCTAAGATACTGGCAAGAGTTCTGACTTGACTCTTTGAAGTGAGTGATAGGGAGGGACAGCAAGAGATGAATTTAGCTTCTAATTAGTTGGAGAGAATTTTCACCTCATGTGTTCATTGACTTGTTTAATGTAGTTACCAACACTGTGGTTTGGCGTGCTTTAAAGACACGGAAAACTACCTCCACAACCTCATCCTTTTGCCAAATGAGGAATTTACATTTTCCGTAGCAGTTTTTGTCTATCGACTTGATCGAGTGTTGTTATTTTCTGCCCCATCGAGCTCCCTGGTGTGACAAGGGAATGAGCGAAGAGTGAGAAGGAAGGGGGGGTTGGAGAGGGTAGACGTGTGTACAGACAGAGAGAGAGCGAGAGAGAGGGGGAGAGAGAGAGAGAGAGAGAGAGAGAGGGAGAGGAGGGAGGCACTGCATCAACCCGACATACAGCAGCAGCAGCAGGCTAGGCTTAGGGATCTATTGTTCCCTGTTTTTTTATTACTGACAGACCCCGCTGTCCCTCATTAAGGATCTAAGAGAGAAAGGCGAAACAGAGAGGACGAGGAGAGCAAAAGGAGCCCTCTGCCCCGTTCGCCCGGGATTACCTCTTCTCGGATGCACTGGTGTGGACAAAGCAGAAAGCACACACTTCAGTCTAGCTCTTTACCGCGTGGCCAGGGTTGCTTTTCTCCCCCTTCGCTGCATTGGGAACTACAGTACTTGACGTGCGGTGGCCATGGGGCTGGCCGGCAGAGCCGTGGGGATGCTGGGGGTTTCAAGAGGAGCCCCGCTCCTCTCTCTCTGGAGGATAGCGCTGCTCTTTCTCTTCATCTGGAAGCTGGATGCACAAAGTGCAGTGGAAACTAAACCCTTGTACATCTGGCAAACAGGTATGGTCCATCCTGTCCACTCTTTCCCCACCTTGCGCAGGGGGGGATGGATGTCCCATTCACTGCCACTCTTGCAGTCTTGATGAAATATTTATGTGCAAATGTTTGTGTACAAAACTGCGAGAGGGAAAGCTGGTGAACTTGCTTAAAGTGTTATTTTTTTTGTGTTTCTTTTTTTTCGTTAATTTGCATTGATTGTTTTGCTCACTTATTATGATTTCATCATAACGTCCTGCGAATAAACAGAACGTTCATTTAATGCAAAAGTTCCTCGGCCTTGTTCCTTGCAGACACGCATGTGGCAGAGGTTGATGCATTGGAGCCATCTTGCTACCGTGTAGTGGGGTAACATATTTACTGCAGTCCCTGAGGTGAATGTCTCTTTACCCCCAGACTGAGAGTTAGAGGAGCGGCCTGTGCTGGCCGTCCCCTTTTCTGCCGAGGCAGCTGGGACTCCTCGGCTGCCTTGCTCCGCTATTAGACTCATTTATCACAGTTTGACATGAGTGCAATTGATGAAATGGTGTGTGCGCTGGAGCTGCATGTGGCTCAAAGCGGGGTAAATACAAGCACGCTGCAGAGGAGACGACAAAAGCACACTATAGTAGTTTAATACTAATGCAGGTCTTTGGTTTGTAAATAAGTAACCCAGCGGTGGAGGTTGATGACTTGCACCTGTGTTGTGAGTATAGTAGCTTCACAGCATAGGCAGCTGTAAGTAATAGGAGGCTCCCTGCTGCTGCTGTTTTGGGTGGTGCCTCTCACCAGTCAAGACTCATTCACTGTGAGAGAGCAGCACATGGTCAGAAGGACACAATACTGATGCATGGTTGAGCGAGCAGAGTGAAGGAGGGGGGAGATGGAGGAGAAGTGACGGGAGCAGGAGTTGGGGGATGGATCTCCCCGACCCATCGGGACACGAGTGCCCCTGGATGCAGCTGGGGATCAATGTTCTGCTCACCACTGTCTAATCCCTCTCTGTTTTGCTGGATCAATGTACTGGTTACACTGGGATCCTGCAACCCCGCAACCAGTAGGAGCTGATCAATGGGTATAGTCCTATCAATGCAGCTCAGCCTGTGTGCGATCAATGCAGGCTTTGGGTGGAGTCTGAAATGTGATCTATACATGTTAATAATCTTTTTTTTTTGTAAAACCCTAGTGTACAGAGTGCAATTAAAGCCCTCATAGCCCAACTGAAATTAAAAGTGTTAAATGAGTGTTTGCTAAGAAATCAGCTTATGCTCATGATGTTTGGTTTTAATTGGAGACTTTGATTAAAGTTGTAATTACCATGAATAAATACAAACTTAATATTTATGTCTTTGTATAAACTGCATCCCCTACACTGGTGTTGATGGAATTTTGTTACCACTGGCAAATGATCATAACTGATTTGAGGGGTGAAATGTGTTTGTGGGTAGCAACTAAAATAGTTCAGCACTTTCGAATTGTATATTTATTTGCCCAATGATTTGATTACCATAAGGAAGAAATTTAATTAATGAATGAATGAATTATTTCTCTTATTGACAGCATCCCCCCACATTGATGTAGCACAGGCAGCTTGCATTGATACCATTACAATCAATGGTATAATTCTTCGGGAGAAATATCTGTGTTACTGGGCAATGAAAATCGTCAATCCATTAGTCCATAAGCAGTCTTGTGTTAGTTTCCGCTATTTTTCAAGTGGACTGGTGTTACCCGATGCCTGGCTCCATTGTTTTGACTGATCATTTGCCATTACCACATCATCATTTACGATAATGCTAGAGTGTTCAGGAACTGCTGATGACTCAGAAGCTAACATTAGCTGGGGGCAATACTAACCTAAATGTTGAAAGTTGTAAAGGGACAAATTGTTAAAGATGGAAAGCCAAACTGTGCAGACTAACATATAACTAACATATAACACATAAAATATATATATGTTACATGCCCAATAATAGTTAAGCTATTATATATATATATAATATATATATATATATATATATATATATATATATATATATATATATATATATATATGAAGAATGCAATTTGTTTAAAGCAACAACATGCATATTTATATTAAATGCTGTATACATTTTTTCATTACTGTGAGTTGAGGAGAACTGAGGGCTTATTGACTGGGGATCCATTCAGAACCAAAACCTAAATTTACAATTAACATTACATTTGGTCATGGAATACCAGGCAATTCAATCCAAAACACCTTACAAATCGGACAAACCCCCTTCACATTCTCTTTCGATGAACCTTAGATGATGATATTGGTTGTCTAATTGTTGTTTTCCAGCTTCATTGTTCCCAACCAGTGCAACGGAATGGAAATCCTATGGTATTATGTGCAGTACCTCCCACCGTGTTAATGCACGGAGGAGATTAAGGGTAGAGAAACCAGAGCAGATTGGCCAGACAAAGTTAACCTAGATACGATATAGACATGTTTATGTATGAGTGTATCTCTTCTTGGCTTAAGTGTGTCGGCACTTGGCTCCCTGATGCTGGTTTGGCTCGCTGACAGGACGGCAGCGATGCCGACATGAATGGCACTGAACCGCCTTTGCATGTTGGTGTATTCTCGTCTTTGATGTGCAGTTTTTTTGGTGAGGGCCTGCCTCCCTGTCGGAGCTGCGATCTTTCACCTCATGCTTGACACAACAATGCAGGCAGCTTTTTTTTTACACCTTGGCATCTCATGTCTGGGAGGGAGAGGCAGGAGAAACAAGGCTTTTTTTGGACTTTTTGGAAAAGGAGGTTCTTTTGTGGAGTCTAATGTATATTTTTGCCATGACAGTTTTGCTAAATCCACACGCAGCTGGTACAGATAGGTGGTTGAAATTAGCCACAGGAGTAATATGGGGGGGTGGAGTCTCAAGAGACTGCTGTTCCCAGCAATATGTGCAGATGCGCCAAGAGTATGATTTTACTAAATGCACGGTGGAAATATTAGTATTTAATCCATTTAATCATTCCCCTGGAGTACTTCCGAAGTGGATGTGTAACCAGGCCAAACATGCTAAACGAAACAGATGTCGGAGTCAGGGTCATGTGTGTCACATTACTTCCCTATGAAACTTACATATGTATGGAATTTCATCGCAGTGTGTAATCTGGCACCGTGTCTGATGTTTTTTGGCAGATGACTTGCTTGTATTGTCTTAGAGTTTGGAACACAGAGGCCACAGACAGATGGTCGAGGATTAGACTTTCGCTCTTCTCTGGTTTAGCATGTAGTTCTCTTGGGTTTCATGGAGTCTACTTGAAAACTCCTCCACCAGACACATTTCCAGCCTAATATGCGTTTTCCACGTTGCTTGTCCTCATTCAAGAATCTGGGGATAGACACGTATATAGGATACAAGACATCTCCTACTTCACTGGAAAGTCCATTTCGGTACACAGAAAGCTTTAACCTTCCACATCATACTAGTGTGAATTAATTGCAAATACATTAGGTGGTCACAGTGAAACGGTGAGTGCTTCAAAAGCATGGTGTTCCCTTTTTAGCTCAGTGGTTTTGGAACATTACAGTCAAGATGAACGTGTCAGAACCACTGACTGCATGAGGAGACACAGAGGCATTGAAAGAGCAACAGAAAGCAAGCTGTCATGGGCAAGTGTGTGTGTGTGTGTGTGTGTGAGATAGAGAGAGAGCGAGAGAGAGAGAGAGAGAGAGAGAGAGGGAGAGAAGGGGCATCCATATATTTCAAAAAAGGTGAGAAGTGAGCAACTGTTTGACATTGTGTATAATTAATGAAATTCACTACTTAGATAGGAATGGGGGATTTTTGATATTCAACAACAATTATGAGAGGATGCTAAACAGAATGTGCTGATGGGTCTAGAAGGGACAGTAGTTGGGTTGTACACAAACCCCAAGACACACTTATTTGAAAAGGAAAACAAAGAGGAACTGAATTATAACCTGGACAAACAATACTTGTCCAATATTCTGACTGCTGTAGTTACTCACAATGTTGGACTCCATTGCCGCAATATAACTGTGTGCTCTGAATTCCACACTAACTTTGCTTTTAACAATTTTATCAAAATTAGTAGGGATGATAGCCAAACATACAAAAGTAAGTAATGAATGAGAATTATCCTTTACAATCCACTATAAACAGCTCAAGGACTGAACCTCCCAAGGCAGCCACAGATCTTTTGTATACAGATGCAACAACTAAACAAGTCCTTAAGTTTTCTGAAAGCACTAACCCCATTCACACTCTCGAGGTAGAGGCGCAGTATTGCTCAACTGAACCAATGTGAATGGATAAACCGACTACGGCATCGAGGGCGTGTCGTTCGGACGGTCTGATAACTACACAGGTCCCTCATTCAACCAAAAAATGGGAAGTTTCCCACAAAGCAACGTTATATGACCAAACAACAGTAATGTTGTAACTGTAACTGGCAACTTGCATGAAAATAGACTGCAGATATATGAGGAGAAGCGTCGGTCTTCCCAGCCGTCCTACCAACTCGTCGTCACATTTCTGCCCAAAAAACAGCATCTATCACCGGCAGAAAAATTTTACTCACAGAGTGTTTGTGTAGAAAGAAATCACTGCAGCGGTCAGCCCAACCGACCGAGATTTCAGTGAACTTTTGCCCAGAAAACAGCCTCCATCCCCGCAAGTGAGTCAGACAGCATTCAGTTCACTGATGGCGATTATGTAATGACACAGGATGTTTGGTGGGTCAGGACCTCAACCACTACACATTATAACAGCATCCAAATGATAATAAACTATCTGTGTGTTTAGACTGACAGGAGGACACTGGGGGAAACACCTTAAAAACACACAGACCGCACACAGAACCGTCATGCCTCTTTAGGAGCTGCAGCGCTGCTTGGCTCTGTGTGAATGACCAATGGCGGAGAATTAGCAAACCACCATAGTGGCAATAATGTGTCTTCTCTGTGTGAAATAGGCCAGTGAAAACTAGGGCTAACCCAAAAGCTTGAAAGCCTCAAAGCTTCTACTATTACTATGGTAATCAAAGTCGAAATCAGTATTCAAATGCTTCATCATTTATTTATTTAACTATTTAGTTATTACAGAGAAAGCAGATGTGTCGGCTGCACTGTAGAAGAAGCGAAGGAGATATATAGAGTGAGAAATGGTTTTTAGTCTTGTTTAGTCTTATACATTTCATATTAGCATGAAGCTAGCCAGACTGATAATTTTTACTCCAAGTACCACTATATGTGCTTCGGCTGAGCTGCTCAACACTGATGTCTTCCCTCGATCCTCATATCTCATTTGTAAATAATGACTGCAAGATTAAGGAAGGAATAAAAAGTTGCCCTCCCATTTAGCAGGCATTCAGACATAAAATCTTATAAATAACAGTGATTGCTCAGGTTTCCAACAGTCCTGAAAAACAGTTTTTGGCGTTGTATACTATACTGTATGCAGGGTGCACTTGTTGGTCTTTTCAACACAGCAAACCATCTAGCGTACACCATGGGGCAGGACACTTCCTGGTACAATGGAAGACAACAAAGGTCTCTGCCAAGTCGAAAAAAAACAACGCAGTGACTGATGGTAATTGGTGGGGCAGCTCGCCTGTCCAGACCCAGTCAGCTTCAGAGAGACGAATGAATGGGGGCTTTTTAGGTCTGTATATACCACACACGCACAAAACAACACAATGTCTTGTCCTCATGCAGCGTGCCGCTCTGTTCAAGTCCTGTGCTGCAGATGCTTTGACCATATGGCATACAAAAGAAAGAAGAGGCTTCAAATCACATGACCTGCTCTTTGTTCTTCCTCCAGTGTCCCCTTAGAATCATCCCCCCAGCACACACACACACACGCACACACACACACACCACATCACCCACCCCCCAAGGTGACCTATAACCTCAGAGCTGAGAAGAGCGTAAAGCTATCAACTCTGTCTTCACCAGAAAATTATGATTTTTCTTTGCCCAAAAACATCAAGTCTGCTATTTTTATAGCAATACTGTTTATCTGCTACGCTTTACAATGACAGATTTTGTCTTGTCATGTACACCTTGTTGTGCAAACTGTAGTCTAACTGGTGTCTCTCAGAAGAAAAGGCTCAAGTGGTGTGCTGTTGTTATTGCACCACAAGACCTCATATGGAGGAGGCTGAGTTGGATAACTGGGCTAACTTTGGTACCAGAGACCATTGTACACATCCAGTCTCGTATTAGCAGGTCACCTTGGGTACTTAATGTTTTTTTGGTAGTGTTTTGTTTTTTCAGTGCAGTATGACTTTCATTTCCACTAACTACATTTTGTAGTTGCATTTTTATTTTCCCAACCATAAAAGCCATGACTCTTGGATGTATTTATATCATATTTTGCAACTTGGAAAAAAATCTACCCTGCACCTATCTGGATTTGTCTCTCTACATGACTTACAGTGATAAAACTATCAATCCCCTCATTTTGATCTCCTAACATGTCTGACTGTTTTGATAAAACTCTCATGTGTGCGGCAGCATGTGCGGCTAAGGAGGACAAAACCTGTTTTTAAGTGTAGCTGATGTCGAGCACTCCCTTTCAGTAAAAACATATGGATGTTCGCGAGTGATTAAAAGGCATTCGTTGTTTTGAGCAGACACTTGAGTGTCAGATTGGCCTGCGTAGACAGAGCTGGAGTGCTATCAAGGCATGATGGAGGCAGGTGAAATTATTTCTGTTTTTCCTGGGATTCATCAAGTGCCAAATTGCTGCCATTATTCTGTGTGGGTTTGAGGAAGCTGCTTCCAGCTGTTCTATTCTGCCTGGCAGGTGGATGCGGGGAGGGATATGTGTGTGTTTGTGTGTGTGAGTGAGAGAGAGTGTTTGTACACTCAGGTGCCTGTACACACCAGTACTCCACAGGACTCAGCGCTGTGTCTTTGTCTCCCCCGCAGCCGTCTGCCGTCTTTAATCGTCCCTGTAATCCCCATTAACACCAACACTCTGTTATTTCTGCTTTTTTTGTACTTAATGAGTAAAAACAAAAAAAAAAGGATAATCAGATACTTTAGAATCTCAAAGCCCTAACAAAAGCAGACTGACAGTGCAATTCATCTAGCACCCACCTCCTTGCTATTTTATTCTGTTTCTTTTATTTCTCACTCATACAAACAGCTACAGCAACTCCCATTCACTTAAACACACGCACACATGCATGAACACGTGCACTAACACGCGCACACACACACACACACACACACAACACACGCACACACAGGCCTTGTGCTGAAAGTGTGTTCATGTGTGCGTGGCGTGCCTCATTACTCCCAGTGAAAGGGCTGACAGTGGGGGAGGAGTAAACTGTCAGCATCCCACCTACAGGCACTGGACATGGAGAGGCTAAGTAATTACATGGAAGTGGGGTTTGTTCAGTCCATGTGTGACTCCACTGCATGTCCACCACCTTGTCCGTTAACTGACAAAAGGTGAGCACAAACAAAATACACTTTGATTGACTGACACTGGCCCACTATTAGCAACAGTACATGTCTCTAGAGTACATTCACCATATCCAACATATGACAGCAACATGGATGGCACATGGGTATGCAATAGAAATCAAGGTAAATGTGGCACATGAATTTTGGGGACCAAAAGAACTCACAAAACACAAAATAAACACTCAGATATGTTACAGAGTAAGAAAGCACTAAAATAGCCCAATATCCTTAACTAATGTGAGTCCTGTAAAGTAAACAGAGTTCACCTCTTTTGGGAGCATGAATGTAGTAAATGACAAGGAAATCTGAACATTTAGAAATTCTGGCCTCATTGTTTGTACCAAAGGAACAGTCACACCAGTCAACCACACTTGTGGTTTTCACGCTTACAGACGGTGAACCACATCTTAGACAGTGGTCACCAGCTTAGCAGCAGTTTTGCTGATCTGTATTACCACCAGCATCCCCTCTACCTTAACACAGAAAAAAAACAAAAAAACAACAACATTACAACATTTTATTCTACCTGCTGGACTGAATTTTTTTTCAGGGTCATCCTCAAGGGACCATGAAAATACACAACAAATTTCATGTTCATCTGGCCATCTCATTTTCAACCGAAGTGTTGCATGGACAGACGGAACAGTTTCTCCATCCTTAGGCCACACTGACAGCAGAGAAAAATCACTTGGTGAGTGGATGAGAAATCTTAAGATTTGTATTTAATAATATTGACTAACGCTGGGTAGGTTTAGCAAAGTCTTAATGATTCAATCTCTGGGGGCCATGGACTTCTGAATACATAGTATGTAATGGTCTGAATGGTATTTCCAGTTTGCCCCTCTATTTCCTTGATTTTCAGTCACTATAATCACTATAATTAGTGGTCAGAGAAATTCGTTGAATCAAATCTACCAAAAACCATCAGCACTACCATCAAAAAGGTTTCTTTACCATCAGTGGTTGACGCCACACAGACATTATGATTCAAATATGGAAAGATAGAAATGGAGGCATGTGGAGCAGCAATAGGAAGCTGTCTTTGAAAGCTGCTAGGAAGCTGAAGGAAACTGTGTGTGAGTTCAGTCAGTGGTCCAGAACAATACCAGTGCAGCTAACCACATTACAGTGATTAGAGATGACTTCCTGCTCTGAGATAAACCCCTGTTTCCCTCTGGCTAACTCATGCTCCCTGTGTGGCTGCATTAGCCCTGGGAAACGTGCTGGAGGATTGGCCTAAGCAGCATAAAGAGCTTTTCATCAACCTGCTTCGTCCTCCCCATGCCATGCCCTATTAGCACTCACCTCCAACTAACCCTCACCTTACATATGACATGAACACCCAGTCACTTTGCTTTCTCTTGGGTCATGTTAATTCTTAACAGCAATTGCAAAAGTGATTCATATGAGCATTTTCCTTACCTACCTATCTTACCTGTCACAACAGTATGGGTTTGCTTAAGGTTAAAGTTGGAAAAAGATTGGTAGTCATGGTTAAAAGAAACTAATGCTGACTGCTGGTGGTAATGTGTGCAGAGAAGTTTCTGTCGCCATAATTTCTTTTGGGTTATTAGAGGAAATTCACAGTTATTGGTAACAGTGCTCAGCCACATGATATATTGTCTTTAATGAAGGAATCATGCAGTGGGAAGCAATCAGACGTTAGTATGCAAAAACTGCAAAAACTATCTCCGAAATGTGAGACTTTGCTGGCAGATCCTCAAATAACACACACATTGTGATATGGTGGATAGTACTGTTTTAGCGCTGTGTGATGTGTTATAAATAGCCAAGGCACTGACACAAGCAGAGATTCATGCTCGGGCAGTCAAGACTGTGCTGATAAACAAATACAATGGAAAGCACACATACAAGACAAGCAACCACACTCTCAGAAAATGAGTGAGAGAGGAATAAATCAGACATGATTGATTGATTCACAGTTCAATTCGCATTTATAAATGAAAGACCCCATTTTTTAATGGAGCGGAAATCTAAAAAGGTTTTGTATTGGTCATTGTGGACATTCATGCTCCCAGAAAACGAACCTTTTCTGAGTATATTCAAACTTCAACGGTACAAACCCTGTCTGATTGAATGACCCCATGATCTTTCCCTGAGTGAGCGATACTCTATAGTATAGCAACTTCTACTTTCCAACACTTTGCTGTTGTGATGTGTCATGTACACTGTGTTCCAGCATATTGGGGGGTTCAGACTTTGCTTTGAACTCAATTAAATTTAATGCAGTGAAGAGCAAGACGCAGAGACAGATGAAAAGATATGAGATGCAAAATATTTCTTCTTTATATCAGCAAACACCATCAGCCCCCCCTAAATAACAACACTTTTAACTAGAGTCATCAATGTATTATTCATCAGGTCTTGGAGGCAGCGGCTCCCTGGAAGACACAAACACAGTTTCACCAGTCATCCTTGGCCTAATGAGGCCCTGAGGAGGCCACTGAAGTCAAAACACAGCCAGAGCCCAGCGAGTGAGCTTTCTGTTTCACGGTCAAAAGAGACACACTCCCCCTTTAATAAATGATCCTGCAGTGGTAAATCTAAAAGGAAGAGACATACACTCTCCTCTGGATGAGAGGTCAAATTCAGGTCCAAAGTATAAAATATCTGCTGGATCTCTGTCACAGCAGTGCGTCTTTTTGCAGAATCTCACCATTCACTGATAGCCCATTACATCAGCTAAGTGAGAGCATGTTGTTTAGACTAACTATATATATCTATATATATCTATATATATATATTTCTATGAGTCACCACAGAGCTGTTATTAATCAGATGCCTGTGATACAGTACAGTTCATTAAATGTTTCTTACAAACATTTTTTTAATGTTTCGAGAGGATTTGAAAAGTAATTAACATGAATTTCTGCTCCTTACTTACTACTTACAAGCTTTTCTGCTCCACTTTAGAGCTCTGGTTAAAGTGGTACAGTCATTTGATTCACTGATATTCTTGCCAGAGAAGATATTTATGGTACGGTTCTCATTTTAACCTGTTAAGCCAATTTCCTCATGCCTACTGTCGCTTCTCAGAATGTGAAGCACATGTAGACTGACTACATGTCACTAGCTTTAAGGTATTACCTGGAGGGTGGAGGTTGTCTACAGCTATGGATCCATGAGTAGTGCTAGTGATCCATCCATCCATTATCTGTACATTATATGTACGCCGCTTAATCCTCTGCAGGGTCGCGGGGGGGCTGGAGCCTATCCCAGCTGACTTAGGGCGAAGGCAGGGGACACCCTGGACAGGTCGCCAGTCTATCACAGGGCTACACATAGAGACAAACAACCAGGCACACTCTCATTCACACCTACGGACAATTTAGAATAATCAATTAACCTCAGCATGTTTTTGGACTGTGGGAGGAAGCCGGAGTACCCGGTGAAAACCCACGCTGCACAGGGAGAACATGCAAACTCCAC
>JARJLU010018216.1:0-16432 GCA_030272975.1 Sparidentex hasta
GAATTTTTTTGGGCCAGGTCTGGGTGGTGCGTGGTGATGAAAGTAATGCTGCAGTGTGCTGCTGAGATCACCCAAATAACAGCACTGGTAACTAAAGCGTACACAGGTTTCTGCAGCTGATGATAGACTAATGGGTAAGCAACCCCAACATAGCGAACCACGCTGACTGCCATCAGAAGCAAGGAGCTGGTGTAGATTGTGGAGAAGAAAGTGAAGGACGTGATGGAGCACATGAAGTCAGGCAGGTTCCATTTCATGCCTGAAGCTGCCTCGTGCATCTTAAGAGGAAGGATGATCAAAAAGAGGAGGTCAGAGACGGTCAGGTTGAGCAGAAGGATGTCTGCTGGAAGTGGCTTGGAGTGGATCTTAACACTGAAGGCATAGAGAGCCAGGAGGTTGGCTGGCAGGCCTATCAGGAAGGAAATGATGTAAACTAAGAGAAGAACCTGACTCCAGACCTCGGTCTCCATCATGATTCTAAACCTAAAGGAAGTAAACACAAACAGGAAAAAATTATGAAGAAACAGGCAAAGGTGGGCCAACAAACACAGACTATGCCAATCACGATAATGATATGTCTGTTAAATTTCTATGATGTTGTTAAAATGATTGTTTCTAATACCAAATGAACTGGGAATATAAGCAAATCTAAGACATGATTTCTTAATGGTATAATTTCTGTAGCCTAATGAGATCTAGATATCTTTACATTTTCCGCAGAGCTATAGCTGCCAACAACACAGGCGTTAAGGTGGGATTATTTATTTATCTAGTCAATCATGGAGACAGTCAAGATGGTAGCCTGGCACCATTTCTGTCTGCTATTACGTCTCCATGATGGTCTAAAGAAATGAACAGGAGTATTTCCAGGCTGCCAGCCTGACTGGACTACAAGTCAGCCTTTCCGTTTGTGGGGGATTTCATCCTTGGTAACGATCAAATATACATGGTGAAGGCAAGTTTAGAGGGAGCCAGTGTAGGTGCATATGTTGTAAGGATGTCAACATTAAGGCCCCACTCAAACTAGGCAATCTGTACTGTGCCCAAGAACATTTGGCAGTGGTTAAACCTGTGCATCCTCCCTCACTGCTCCTCTGGCAAGCCTCCGCCCTCCTCAACATGCAGTTTTAGGAACTGTAACATTTTTCAAAACATGGTGCTGACATCAATTTCCAATTCACAGGCAGGAAGTCGGAGGAGAGAGAAAACCAGGAGGCACAAACTAGAGAAATGAAAGGAGCCCATGATAGCCCCTCCACCAAAAACACATTCTGAACCTGATATGAATCCCACATTTCTGAGAGTTATTAACTGACAGACGATACTGTTGATAATGTAACAGAAAACCAATAGGGAACCAATCTAAATAATGATGGTGTAATTTTTCTATCATTACTCATTGTGCAATCAACAATGACTTTATAATAATAGTTAGGGCAAAAAAAAAAAAAACAGTCGCCAGTTTAAAGAGCTAGCACAATAAATATAAAACATCAATGTGATAAACAATGGTTAGTCTGTCACAAAATAACACAATCATTCTTTTTTGAGCCATTATTTACATCAACATTATTCAAATGCACAGCCTTTTGATCAAAGACATTAGAAATTTTAAATTACAAACAAATAATTCAAATGTTTTTGTATAAGTGATACCTTGTTGGTATTTGCACCCCCCCCCCCCCCCCCTTTTTTTTTTTTTTTTTTTTTACAGTAGAATGGATTATGTTATTTAGGAAAATGGCTTTTCATCACTAACATCACAGAACAATTCCAAAGTCATCTTTTAACCTCAGATTCCAAATCCCATATGTGTAATTCCAGTAGCAAAATGGATTCTCAATATGTGGTATAATATCAACATGATTGATAAGGTAAACATATTGACGTACCTAGATGCAGATGTTTCCCTGAAAAAAAAAAAAAAGAAAAATCTAAAAAATGAACAACCAAAGCTCTGTCCTGCTTGTCCTGTTGTGCCTTTAGTGTAACTCAGGAGTCTGCTAGCAGGTTTCCTCTGAACTGCAGTTGAAATAGTCGCTCATGTTGCAATCCAGACCCCGAGCATAGTTGCTACATTTCTCAACTCTTCAGTAATAATAAAAAAAAAATAATATGTGTGACTTGAAAAAGATGCTCAGTAATGAGAGACAGAACAATCCTAAGAGAGAGCCAATTAGCTCCTTTTGATATCTTCTTAAAGCTGACACACATTAAATCTGATTTCATCTCCTGCACATCAATACTTGGCCCCTGTTGACAAAAACCTTACTTTGACTTTTGCATATTTGAAGTCTTTTAGAAAAAGGTAAAAAAAAATAAATAATAATAATAATAATTTCCTGGTATTAACCATGTAATTACGCAATTTATGGTGTAATGTTCTTGTATGACATACTTTCAGTCTTCTTTGGTACTCAAATTTAGTTTCAGGGTAAAAAGGCAGTAACAACTGGGAGTTTTAGAGAAAAGGAGAAATAAACTATGCTATAAGTATTTTGTATATACTTAGTATCTACAGGGTACGTTAAGGGTAAACAGAGACAAGATAACGAGGGGAGATCAGTGGACACTTTATAATCCAGCCCGCACCCCTGATATCATTATATTCTCACAGACTAACACGTTTGGCAGTTGGGATCTTTTTTCTATTGTCTTCACATGTGTAATTTGTGTGTGTGATTGGTGAACATTGTCAGGTTAATTTTGTGGCCTTAAAAAAAAGAAACAAAAATATCTCTGAGATGATGCAGTTATTTACATGTTTTTGAAAAATTGTCTACAAACAGCAATTCTTGAAAAAAAAAAAAAATCACCAATCCACCACAGTCATACTTTCCTTTCATTAAGCTTTATTTACACTTTTTCAATCAAGAGTAAGATTTATATATACAACAGATAACTTCAAGCAATATGTATTGCCAAATTTAATTTACAATAGTCTTATTGCCCTTTATCTTTTGCTTGCATGTCTGTATATTACAGAAAGCTAATTGAAACCACTTTATACAGTCCTGAGTGCTGACCTGTGTTTTGTCTTGCAGGTATATTCCACATGTGTGCCTACAGAATACATGAGTGCAGAAGAGTCGCTGGCCCATGTAAAAACAACAACAAAAAAAAAAACAACGAGAAAAGATGTCACATGAGTGTAAAGGATATCCCTTCCCTCAGATGTGCATATACTAAACAAATCATCATTCAAAAATATTTCTGTTTTGCACGCGCACCAAAAATGTCCTGTGGTTTTATCATAAAATCATCCATAACACTCTCGAAAGTAGAGCGGCTCGGTCCACTTTAGTATGAACAGATAACCCTTAACAAGATGTTCTGTTATACAGTGGTCGCTAAATCATACATGTGAGACATTATTTTACATAACTGCACTGTTAAAGCAGTTGGGAGGGCATTGCACATTCTGATATTATGTCCTGAGTAGACAGTGCATCAGTGACATTGAAGCTGGGTATATTTATGTGTAATTCAGGTATTAGGCAGAACTCGCGGCTCGCTGTTGTACTCCTGGAGCACGTTTCCTGAAAATGGACTTCTCACTGTTGCAGCGGAACGAGGAGGAGGAAAAGTAGAAGATGATGGGATCGATGCAGGTGTTGAAGGTGCTTAGCAGCAAGGTGTAGTACCTCCATTTTGGGCTCTCACCCTGGAAGAAACCCACCAAATGTGAGAGGTTGTACGGCAGCACGCAAATGAGAAAAACAGCTAGAGTCCCTAAGGCCATTCCAATGGCCTTCTGCTTCTGATTTGGGGAGATCCTGGGGCGGCTGTACAAGATCAAGATGCAGCGCAGGTAGCAGTAAACACAAATCACAAGAGGTATAAGGCAGAGCACAATGAAAAACTCCAAACGGACTGGGAGGAGGACCTTCAGCTGCTTATCTGTGAAGTTCTCATAGCACATAGTGGAATTTTTTTGGGCCAGGTCTGGGTGGTGCGTGGTGATGAAAGTAATGCTGCAGTGTGCTGCTGAGATCACCCAAATAACAGCACTGGTAACTAAAGCGTACACAGGTTTCTGCAGCTGATGATAGACTAATGGGTAAGCAACCCCAACATAGCGAACCACGCTGACTGCCATCAGAAGCAAGGAGCTGGTGTAGATTGTGGAGAAGAAAGTGAAGGACGTGATGGAGCACATGAAGTCAGGCAGGTTCCATTTCATGCCTGAAGCTGCCTCATGCATCTTAAGAGGAAGGATGATCAAAAAGAGGAGGTCAGAGACGGTCAGGTTGAGCAGAAGGATGTCTGCTGGAAGTGGCTTGGAGTGGATCTTAACACTGAAGGCATAGAGAGCCAGGAGGTTGGCTGGCAGGCCTATCAGGAAGGAAATGATGTAAACTGAGAGAAGAACCTGACTCCAGACCTCGGTCTCCATCATGATTGTAAACCTAAAGGAAGTAAACACAAACAAGAAAAAATTAATGAGATCTAGATATTTTTCCATTTTCCACAGAGCCATAGCTACCAACAACACAGGCGTTAAGGTGGGATTATTTATTTATCAAGTCAGTCATGGTGACAGTCTATATGGTAGTCTGGCACCATTTCTGTCTGCTATTACATCTCCATGATGGTCTAAAGGAATGAACAAGAGTAGTTCCAGGTTGCCAGCCTTACTGGTGATCTAGTTATGCCCAAATGTTTTGATTAATTTGTTTTGTCTGTCAAGGAGACGTGATAGGAGGTCGAAATGTTACCAGGTTTGACTGGATTGTAAGTCAGCCTTTCTGTTCCTGGGGGATTTCATCCTTGGTAACAATCAAAGATACATGTTGACGGCAAGTTTAGAGGGAGCCAGTCTATATGCACATGTTGTAAGGAGGTCAACATTAAGGCCGCACTGAAACTCGGCCATCTGTGCTGTGCCCAAGAAAATTTGACCCCTAGGTCCTGTATGTTTGATTAGTGTAAGCACTTCCCTGGCCCTGGCATGGTTGAAAGAGGTGTGCTTCGGCACGGTACGGTGCACAAGCACGTTTGCACAACGTTGACATGAAATGTAATCGTGCGTATTACGCCGACTTGCACAGTCAAGATATCCAGGAGTGTGAGAGAGCTGTCTATGACATCAATAAAGTAAGAAAAACATCAGCAAAGATAAACATGTTTTCTGTGCCATACATGTGGAGTTTCCAGTTTCAAGTCCTCATGCCCCTTCTCATGTTTCCTAGTTTACACATCCTCACCTCTTTCCTCTTCCCTTGTGTCATAGCATCTGCATTAAAATGCTTTTAAATAACTAAATAATTGTGAAAAATGTATAGGAAATGAAACAAGGTGGGGGTGTACAATCCCAATGCACAGGGTTTTACACCCCCTGTCCCCACCTTGGACTCACGCCAGTGTTTTAAATAGTAAATACAACTTATCTATATAAGGAACACATTTGTATTCCACCACTCACTCCCACCACACTCCCACACTATGGTCTGTATATTCCGACTTGTCACACCTCTGGTGCTGAACAGACTTCCGCAAAGGTTAAACCTGTGCATCCTCCCTCACTGCTCCTCTGGCAAGCCTCCTCTCTCCTCAACATGCATTTTTGGGAACTGCAACATTTTTCAAAACATGGTGCTGACATCAATTCCCAATTCACAAGTAGGACGTCCGGAGGAGAGAGGAAACCAGGAGGCACAAACTAGAGAAATGAAAGGAGCCCATGATAGCCTCTCCACCAAAAACACATCCTGAACCTGACATGAATCCCACATTTCTGAGAGTTATTAACTGACAGACGATACTGTTGATAATGTAACAGAAAACAAGGATGTTATCAATTCTGTTGCATTTGTAGGTTTAAATCAGCATCCTTAGGTTTCCCTTTGCAGTCCTACAGATATTGTTAAATCCTCAGTTGTGTTCGCAGCTTCCTTTGACTTCATGTTGGAGTAGATGGCATCAGATAGAAAAAAATTTCATGACTCTGATCACAGAGCAGTTCAAAAACAACAGTGCCGGAGTTAGCTCCCGGCCTCAGATACCAAACAGCAGATGTGGAATTTCAAAAGCAAAAAGGATTCGAAATGTTTGCTCATAATATCAATAAAGCAGATAAGGTGGACAAATATACTTACTTGGAAACTGGTGGGAACGGATTTAACAAAAAAAAAAACAACTGAAGCTCTGTGTTGCTGTCCTTGCTGCACCTTTCATCAAACACAACCAATACATAACTTGTGAGTTCAAAGATGAGCTGATATAAAATGTCACAAGCCGGAAGCTCTGAGTCATATTCAAACCGGTGTGTCTCAGTTCTCTATGCAGCCTGTACTGGCCAGTGAGCACACACCAGTTGGTTAATATTAACCAAAATGCAAAACTGAAGCTCATGTTGACCATGATATTGCGTATATTAATATAACACCTCCTCCCTCTTGATCTCTGCTTGAATAAAGATTGGACACGAGAAATTAGGTTTGGATTTCATCAAGCCTGCCTTTATTCAAACTTACGCCTACACCACAAGTTCCGAGCACAAGTCATCATTCCAGATAAATCACACACACACACACACATTTAGATCATCGTTTGCATCATCATTTCTAGAAAGTGATCTGCAGTTTCAGGAACAGAAGCAACATATAAACTATAAAGCAGCCTACAGCAGACCTTCTGTCTGTTGCCTGGGAACAGCTTAAATATTTGTTTCCTTACTGTCAGCCGTATTTACATTAGCATCAGTTAAAGCTGCAACAAGACATAAACAGGGATCCCTTCATGTTGTGTCTAAATGCACCAATTCATTTCTTTTAAGCAATGCAGTCAACTGGAAAACGACTGTATGGAGTCTACTCTGTGCGGACAGCAGCGGGTTCCCTCTGATCAGCAGTTAAGATAGACATCCGTGTTGTAATCCACAGCCTGTAGAGAGTCAAAAGTGTCATTTTAATATTTCTCAATAATAAAGTGACAGGAGAAAAAAGAAGTGATACGTGACACTTGTCAGGGACAGAACAATCCTTTAGTAACTCAAGCTCTAAATCTAATCTTTATGTGTCAAAGTCCGTGCCAGCTCCCAATCTGATACATGTATAGTATTTTACATGTAATTCATGAGTGGTGGTCAGTTGTGAACCACTGCATATTTTTTCCCCAGTCACATGTACCTTTCCCCAGTCACATGTACCTTATCCAGTGGCTGTTTTTGGCCTTCTCTTAGGTGGGCTGTTTCCTTGCTGTGGAGCTGCTGAGCTCTGATGAGACGAAAGTCTGTGACACAATCGTTGTCGTAAACATCTGACACTGTGCTTTCCACCTCAGGGTTACTCTCTGGTCTGCATGGGCTTGATTGTGAGTCATCTTCTTCTGATCTAATAGAGAGACAGGGGGTGGGTGAGTGGGTGGGGTAACGTCTCATAATTTAGGCATCTCAAGTCTCATTTCATCTTCTGCACATGGCACCTGTTGACAAAAACTTTGACTCACATCAAGCCAAATACTTAAGTGATATATTGATAAGCTGACCGAGAATAATATCGTTTTCTTTACCTTTGAGGATTGTTGTATATTGGTGATTGTAGCTGAACACTGTCAGATGACCCCTGTGGCCTTAAACGAAAAAAAGATGAAAATATATGTTTTGAATTCAGCCAATTTTAAACAAATCATCATCAACGAATAAACACAAAGTTCCAGAATATTCCATAATACCTTGAAAGGATGGTATTGTTGCACACAGAGCCTGGTGGTGGTCTGTGGGTAAGAATAAAAAAACGTAATCATGGCTGCACAATTATCATGTATGACAAGGAGCGAAAGTCTACCAACCTGTCTCTAGAACATTTACTGAAAATGAGGACGGTACATCCAAACAGCACAGCGAATCCCAGGATGATTGAAACTGTCAACCACATGGACAAAAAGGCTGCAAAAGGAAAACAGCCTAGTTATTAAATATGATATGCAAAATAACTGTTTATTTGCTTCGGGGTGTACGGTACTAACTTACATGTTTCTGACGAGTTAACAGACAGCTTTTTGGTGCTGTTCCCCAGGCTGTTGGTGGCTGTGCAAGAAACTTTGGAGTGGCTTTGAGCTTGGCCACTGATTACACCAGACAATACATGTGTCTGGTTTGTGGAGAAAGCGCTGAAGGAGGACGGCAGGGTGTCATTTCCATCGATGGTCCAGTGTATAACGGCGTCAGGGTGGGCCTCGACCTGGCAGACACACTTCAGAACTTCTCCTGTCAGGTGGCAGTAGGATTTAGGTAGGATTACTGGGGCATCTGGAATGATGAAAATAAAAAAAGTTATTTCACAAATAATCAAACTTCTCTGAAATCTTGGATGTAGCTTTTTTCCATAAGATACACTCATGCTTAAACAGTTGCTTCTAAAATCGGATTTTTCTTTTGGGTTTTTCGTGGTACTAGCAACATTGAATATTTAAAGGCATCCTGGTGTCTCCCCATGTTTCCTTCACTTTAAAGACAGTATGACAATATAATGCACAATATTATTGCACACAGTGCATTTCTTTATCTTCATCTATGTTTTCCTTTGTCCCCAGCTGCTGCAGGAAATTACTCAGTTCTTCTCGGTCGTCATTAAAGTTCCATCCTCTTGACATTATCTTGAGAGAAAATGAGCTACCTTTAATGTAATCGGTATAAATGATCTCAGAAAACCTGCTAGCAGTTGTATCTTGCAGGATCAGTTCAGTACAAACACGTATATGTGATGGACTAAGAACTTCAACATTATCGTGCAACCACAGGCACAGTTTGTTTACCCTGGACAGCAGGATTTGCGTTCAGAGCTTCCTTTTTGTTTGTCTATATAAGTAAATTTCTTGTAGCCTTGGCAAACGTCAAATTAATTTTTAACTTTTCTGAATGCTAGACCTGATCTGTGTCTCTTGTGTCTCATTGTGTTATGTGTAATTTGGATGAGACATAAACGGTAAAACATTTCTAAAGTTTTTGCTCCTCTTTCAACACATTTTTTAAACAAATAGTCAAACAACCCTTTGATTTGTTTTCTTATTTACAGAATATATACTTAATTACACAATTGAATTAAGCACAAATACATCTTTACACTATTTTTTAACAGTGACAAATGGTCATTGATACACTAGGCCTGATATTAATCAAATAAAATGTATTGTACTGTCTCATCATTCCCCTCATCATCATCACATTTGGTTTCCCTTTTCTTAGAAAGCACAACTCACTTATCAGATGCAAAGTTCTTATCTAGACATTAGTCTGAAAATGACCTTGCCTTTTATATGAAAAATAATAATAATAAAAACACTCAGAATCAAGTTAATAGTGATAGTTTACCACAGTGGAGAGGAGGTCATGTGGCTGCTCAGTCGTCCAGTGTGGCAATCTGATTGTGATTTCGGGCTATATCAATACAATTGATTTGATTCAACAGGTTTTTATAATATAAGCAAATAAAATATACATTTTCTAGATTTTTGTTTTTGTTTATTTGTTGTTCAGATGGTCTCTAGGGGAGGGACATAAGTGTGGAAGAATGGTTGCCATAAAGTTTGTCCAATCAAGTGACACGTACCTAAAAATGCACTTTAGCAAACGTTAGAAAAAGTGAGAGAGGAAAAAAAAAGACTTAGAAATGGGTTCTTGTGAGTCACAGTCTACAGCCGGCAGTAAGCAGGCCGGTGTTTAGCACTTTAAGAAACAGCTAGTGCTGAGGTCACTGAACAAAGGAGGATGACCAACTGAATTCAGAGGGGTGTGTTGGTTCTACGAAGCTAACACCTTAGCGGCTAACAAATGGAAGTCACCTTGGTTAGCCACTCCCACAGGATAATTATTTGTCTTATAATTCTGCTTCTTCTCAACAGTCATGCTATCTGTTTCCACAGAGGTAAAGGGATTTAAGAGAGGCATTTATTTGGCCCCAGTACGACAGCAAAGGCTCGATACAATTATCCTAGCTTAGCTAACTAAGTCGTTTCTGGTCAGCTGTCACCATAGCAACCCGCAGCCACGGCAGAACAACGCAGGTGCAGCCTGACGACCGGAGGATCTCAACAGTTTCCTGGGTCAGTTTAACGGCAACACTCTACACCCAAAGTCATTTAAATGTTAAGTAAAGTTGTTGTTTCTTTTTTAACCACTGGTATTATTTACCGGTTTCTGTTGGTAGCTCTGAAGCTTTATCCAAAGATTTTCCTTGGAGTTTTACATGACAACTAAGCAACGGCGTCAGCTAGGAACAAAAGCTCCAAAGCAGCTAGTAAATGTGCTTCCTGTTGAGATTAATCAGTCAATTACTGTTTCAAAGGTCAAGTTTCACTCTCAGTCATGTTAAATATGTGGAGCAAGAGCTGGGACAAGCTGGCATAGAAGAAACAAACATGTATTGTGTAAACTGAGTGCAAAATATTGAAATGTATGAAAATTATTCAAAGGAAACTAGTTGTGTAAAAGCGGGCTGCTGCTTTAAATAATATTAGTGGTTCTGTTCATTAACCAGCACAGCATCTCATTTGTGTGAATGTTAAGCACTGTATTCTTGGATGAATTGATATTACATCAGTTACTTCTGGTGTAAAAGAGGAAATAGAATATAAAATGTATTTACATTGAACATCCAGATCCAACCAGTCAGACTGCCCCTCTCCTATGTTGTTGTGAGCGATGCACAAGATGAAAGTATCCCGTGTGATGTTGATGAAGGGCTTTCTGCTCAGAGTTGAAGTTATTTTGGTGATCTGACCCATCTCTCTTTTGAGCCACGTGTATGTGTGTGGTGGCGGGTTGCAGTTTGCAGCACACTCCACGGTGACGCTGCCACCTTCTGTTACAGCTTTCTTTGCCAGCGTAAGGTTCACAGTCACAGGTTTATCTGTGGATGTAGGAAATTGTAATATATGATTAGAATAGAAAGACGGTTTCTTGGTCACATGCTTGAACTCAAGCAGGGAAACGGTTTCACTTACATAATATGTCGAGTGTTTTTTGCTGACTTTTTGTGGTGAAGCTACTGAACTGTGCAGAACACATCATGTTGCTGCGATGCATTTCATACGTTGCTAATCCCTGCAGGGTCTCTGTGTACAGCCATTGCCCTTGCATTTCCTGACTGAAAGCCTTGACGGTGGAGTTCTTCAGAAACTGACTTTTGCTCCAATGAAGCAATGGAGGTGAAGAAGGGCAGGAGTGGATTATGCTGCAGTTGGCCTGTAAAATGTCCCCATCCATTATTTGTTCCTGGATAGAGATACTGGGATCTTTTCTCTCTGGAAGTAAAAACATGGTGAAATGCGAAAATAAATGTTATTTCAAGATCAACAGTTGTGTTGAGATAATATATTACAGAAATGATCGTTGTAAATTTGAGCTAAGTGTAGTGGGTTCTTCTTTGCATTACATTCATCACAGATTTGCTATGGTGCAGAGCAAATGTGCAGTGTTTAAGATTAGTTACTGCAAAAGTAATGTGGAAGTAAAACTTCAAATATAGAGGAACAGTAACAGCAGCTTTGTGTCTGTGGTGCAGTGGTGTCTCCTGGATGCTGTCATACATTGATGAGGGTTCTTGGGAATTAGTTTCCTAATTATGTTTGTCTCTTTTTCTATGTACTCTATATTTTTTATCAAGTTATATTTTATTACTCATTGTATTACTTTAATATTTTCTCACAACAGGCATCAGAATGAATATGAACCTGTAAACCAGCAATTTTTCACACTGGCTTGGCTTTCCTAAATTAAATGTACATTTACAATTACTTACCAATAACAGAGATAGTAACAGTTTGATGATGGAATTTCTGAGTTGATATAGAGTCTGGGTTTATCCAAACATAAACTTGAATGTTGTTGTCTGCTCTCCTCACATCATTAATCTTCAGAGGGCAGTTACCCTCTGTAGCTTTACCCACTACTGAGGTGCGTCCTTTGAACTGGTCTTCCACCTTATCAGGCGAATGTCCGTCATACACTACAGGATACCCTGTAGCATGGTACTGGTACCAGATTACCCGAGAATGAAATTGTGTCTGACATGGCACCACTACACAGCTCCCCTCCACTGCGGTCACTGTTGTGGGTACAGAGATGACCCAGCCTCTCACCTGCTGGAGCACTGAGAAGCCTTTGTTTGGCAAGAGGAGGAGGAGAAAAGCGTGAGAAAGATGGTATAGAACAAAAATGTTAGTTGTGGTTGTTCTCTTTTGCAGTGATATTTTGGGAGATGAATGAGGAAATAAAATATGTGACACACAACTAGAAACCCTGAGCACAGAAAGAGAGCAGATTAACCACAAAAACTGAGCGGACTGCAGTACTTAGAGCCATTTGCTATGCCAAAGTGACATGAAAAAAATAACACAGACAATGAAGATTCCTGTAACATATAAAAAAGCGAATGTGAAAGTTTTCTTCCATTATATATTACAACATTACAACCATACATCACCCTTTTCTTTTATGCAGTGAAAAAGTTTATGGAAAATACTTCCTTTACAATCAGAAAAGCTGCAAATACTTTCAAATGCTCTTTATTGATGACTATTTTATCACACAATATAAATTTCCATAGTTATACAAAATACTGCAAGGTTTCGATAATAGCAAAGAGCGTCAGAAGTTGTAACATTCTTTTATGTGAGAAATAAAACTTTTTTAAAATTTTTATTTAAGGCCAAACTCTCACAAGTTCCTGAAAGTTTGGTATTATCCTTTTAAGATGATGCTTACTCTGTTATATTTTTTATGTTTAAAATGATACTCGGCAACAGAAACAGAGATACAAACAGATGAAGGTCAATATTACCCGTAAACAAGCTCAGCAGTTTAAGCAGACGAGCAGTCCCCATGAAGAAAGTAGTCGCTGTACACCGTTCAGTCTGAAACAGCCGTAACAATGTAACTACAGTTAGATTATTGTGATTTTGTCTTGTATAAATTCTATACATTACAAAGCTCTTTTGCACCATGGTGCAGGAAACAGTGAGCAGATGTAATCTATCTGAGACACTAAAAGGCCTCAAGCACTTCCAGGTTTATCAAAATACATAAAAAGGCTTGCTTGACTTTCAGTTAATAGCTGGCACTCACCATTAATCTGTAACATGCCATCAGAAAGTTTGTACTGTAAAAGTAGTTTTGGGAATTCGAATGATAGTCTTGATTAAAAAAAATCTTTTGAGAGATATGGACAAGAGGGCTTACCGTGCCAGATGAGCTGCTGCATGAATGTGTCTGTGATGGTCCACTGGTTTGCTACTGTGCTCAGGTCCACCAGTTACCATCACCCAATCCCCTCTGCTCTATTCAGTCTCAAACAGGAAACTTGTTGAGGTCATTTAAAGCAGTCAGCCTCAACGATGACAGAGACTAAAGGAGAGGCTCTCTTGCCTGTTTCTAAAATCTGGTATACTAAACACTCAACAGAGTGTTGTACACTACTGTGAAGGTAATTTGTATAAGGAAGAACTCCAAAAGTATTAATGAGGTTTTAGGATGAGGTTTCCACTTCCTTATACCGGAGACATAAACAGACTATGTGAGTTTGTTTCTCTTTCCATTATCTTGCACACTTTGTGATAATAGGGTCCTCTGCTGTAGCTTATAGGCATACTATGTACATACACAAAACAAGTCCCAGTACCTTTTTCAGTATTTTTACCACTGTGACAAGAGTTAAATGGCAATAAAAGATGCAAAATGTACATAAAATATGCAACTAAAGATTGATAGGAACATTCTACCGTTGGCTTGAAAGAGGAAATACATGCAAGCATACATGTAAATAAGAACATAGACTGTTACATTTGAAAACAACAAAACATATTTTCTATATTGTTGTCATAAACAAATCATGCCAAAATATATGCAAAATAGAAGGGTATATCTCAATTTACACATGCTAAACACTATTATAATGTGAAAGTATAATACATCATGCACAAAAATATGAAGTGACCCAAAAAACTGTAGAAATTCAAAAAACCCAAATAAACTAAATAAAAAACAAGGGAACATGATTCTGTTCAATCTAAATTTACGTTTCAAAGCAACAAAAAATTCGGCATTCAGGAAAAATAACTTGCACAACAATATAGTGACCTGTGATCTATTTGCGCAAAACACTCTTCCTTTTAAATTTAACCTGGGCATATTCACATTCCACTGCCTTATTCTCCGGTCCAGGCTGGAATTCATCGTATAGGTTTCCCATCTCAAGTGCATTGCTGACAAAATTTCTGCTCATTGCTCCCACTGCGCACCTCTCCTCCTCAAGATAGGAGTTACCAGGCTGACCCTTGTCCACAGAGTCTTCTTCCTTCTTCTTCTTGCTCTTGGTTATCCAATTCACAGTAGAGTAAATCACATCACTGCCCTCCTCCTTCTTCTCTGCATTGTTTGGCCCAGCACCAGGCAAGTTGGCGCTGTTTGGCTCGGAGTTGGCTGCAGGATCGGCGACATCTCCCTGTCTCGCCTCGTTGGTGTTGCTATAAATGGCCTCTTCTTCTGCATTGGGTAACTACAGTTAAAGAGAAGGTTAGCGGTGCAGGTGATCTGTTAATAAGGTTTCAGTACCTAAAGGAGAAAACTCGTACCTCATTTGCCTCTCCACTTGTGACAACTTGGCTCATAGCAACTGTGCTCTTATGAACGACCTGGTGAGTCCTCTGAGCCCTGAAGAATACAGAAGAGGATTAAATGGCGCAATTTAACCTACAAGGGTATGTTTGATTCATCTGTGTCAACAGGATGAAACTACTGACTATAAAAAAAGTCAACAAGGAAGTCCATCTAATCATGTGGTTGAAATAATATCAAAAATGATGGACGTGTTATACATGAATATTGTCTAATGAAACATGTTGACTGAATGAATGAATATTAGCCAAAGATAACACATCAGTTTTGGCAGTTTTAATCTACTTAATACAAAGTTTACAAAATAGATGTTATATTCTGTGCATTATTGAATGCAATTTGTAAAATTAATGTTGATTTACCTAATATTGTTTTTTATGTCATATTCCATGTTTCCCATGTATTATTATTAATTATATGTTCATGTAAACTTTACTGTTGCTGCTCTAGAAACAATATCTAATTATATTTACAGTAAGAATCAGCACTAATCCCACTCTGAATTTACTCTTTTAAAAACTAGTATCATTAAAGGCATAGTTCGTGTTTTTTGAAGTGGGGTCATATAAAGTACATATCTATAGTGGATCTGTTCCCATCAACTGTGAAACCTTGTTAGCAGATAACCCTGTACTTTATACGACCCCACTTCAAAAAACCCGAACTATCCCTTTAAGTAACCAGACTGATAAAAGTATGGGAAAGATAAAGATAAAATCTCCTGACAGTACAATGTCTCTTTCTCTTAAAGATATGAATGCATTTAAAGTCACCATACGTGTACTTGCATCCCTGGCATTGTGTCAGTATTTGCACTCACAGACATTAAATTTACAAAAAAAGGGAAAGTGTCCAAGCAACGTTTTTGTCTCAAGGTGTTACCCTACCTGATGACCAACAGCAGAGCACATATTACTAGAAATAGTGCCACAATTATGGTGATGAACACTAGCAACATCACGAAGTCTGAAACATACAGGAGACAATGCAAGATTAAGTATAAAGACGTCACTCAGACTGGAGACAATTCTTCTGGTAAACATTTGAACATAGTACTATATAAGGTTGTAAACAAACACCTCTCTCTCTCTCTCTCTCTCTCTCTCTCTCTCTCTCTCTCTCAGTCCATTTGTACTACCTGTATGTTGTTTCAGTGTGTGCCCCTCTCCTAGCTACTAGCTCTCTATGTTCCCCAATCATATACCTGCTTGTATATAAAACTAAGGAAATACTTCAGTGTGCGTGTAGTGATTAACTGAATAAATTAATGAATGAGTTGAATTTATGCAAATGAACGCAGAATTTAATGAAACTGTCAGATAACCAAGTACATACAAAATCAATACACTTAAGACTAACCTTGATGTCTTGCAAATGTTTTAGGCTCGAGGCTGTAGACCAAAAATTTCTGAGTAGTTGATCCCAGGGAGTTGGAGCTGCGGCAGAGCAAAGTGGAAAGATCCCTCTGTTGTGGTTGACTCACAGTGATGATGCTCCTCAGACCTGAGACGTTTAGAGGCTCACTGCTGATTGCAAACCTGTCAGAGTGATTGACAGGTAACCCATCCAAATACCACTGTAGAGCAGGAGGAGGATTCCCCACAGTCTCACAGGAACAGTTGAGCTGGTCTGCAGTTTGAATGCAGCCATATGAGGACAGGATCTGTGGAGCAACTGTGATGAACACAGAGAAGACAGACATGAGTCAGCTAAAGTCATGTTTGATCTTTTTTTCCCTTTTTTTTTAGGTGCAGTACAAGTGACAAATATGAACACATGACACAAGATGAGACAAAGGAACTGATAATAAAGAAACAC
>JARJLU010018217.1:0-27007 GCA_030272975.1 Sparidentex hasta
GGTCATTGTATTCTGTCTAGTGGATTCTGTCTTGTGAATTCTGTCTTCTGTTTTTCTGTACCCTTGTTCCATGTTCCTGATTCTTGCTCCTGATCCTGCTCATGCTTCTGCCCCGTTTTGGTATGTTTTGATTTTGAATTTCCTATGTTTAAGTTGAACTTTGAATCTTTGGGTTGTACTTTGTCTGGATGTTTTCTTTTGCTACTTTTTTCTCGTTCTTAGTTGCTACTTTGTTTTTTCATCCCCGTGTGTCTGCTTTTGTTTTTTTGTAACAGCTTTTCAATAAAGCTCGCCTTTTGTTCTCCTGATTTTGCCTCCGGTTATACTGCATTTGGGTCCACCTTTCCCTTTCCATAGTTTTCCCTTTTGCCCCAATGTGACATTATGACTCCTTATCATAAAGCAGGTTACCATATTTCACTGTAATAATTCCACTAAATATGAAACATGTATCATAGCTGCACATTATAAAAAATATTCAAACCAGCAGTGTTGTGTACTTGCACTTTTGGTTAACCATATTTATTCCGCAAGCACCTTTCAATTATAAAAGATACAAACAAAGCAGATACGGCCAGCTGTAGCTCAGTGGGTAGAGCAGGTCCAAATCCCAGCTCCGGGCAGGGCTGAGCTGTGTGTCAAAGTGCTCCTTGAGCGATATACTGAACCCCACATTGCTCATCAGTGAGGGCCCTGTGATTAGCTGGCGACTTGTCTGGGGAGTACCCTGCCCTCGCCCTGAGACAAGGCTGGGATTGGCTCCAGCAGCAACAACCCTTGTTCAAATTAATCGGAATTTCAGTTGTCCAGTAATGATTATGCCCCCATTGGCATTTGGATCAGTTGCTATAGGAAAACTATAAATTAAGATAGGATACTCATATTTATTACAAGTGTAGGCAATAAGCCTTGGTGTATTCTTGTAATAGCTGTGAAATGGATTTTTTTTTTTTTTTTTAATACTCTTTTTATTGGTTTTTCAGTTTTGTAAGTACAAACAGGACACAACAAGAAAGAGAGAAAAAAAAAAAAAAAACACCCTGAACCAACAGTGAGCGTTGTAAGCATATGCATAGAGTGAATCAGTAAATAAATAAGTAAATGTTTAGAAAAATAAAAAGGGAGACAGGTAAATGAAGAGCACATACATGGAATAAATTAAGGAAAAAATTAAAGAAAAAACAGGCAGTCCTCATCTTGCAGGGATAGATGCTGAGTTAAAGCTTCTGTAAGAAGGAGTGCAATGGTTCCCAGATCCTCCGAAACCTGTCCGATTTGTTATTGAGGTCATGGGTCAACTTCTCGAGAGGAATAAGAGCAGAAATCTGTGATGTCCACATGTCAACCGTGGGGACCTGGGGAGTTGACCACCGCAGCAAGATACATTTTTTAGCCAGGAACAAAAGAATTATCAACAGAGATTTGGTGTCTGTGTCCAACGAATTGTCTGGAGTATCATGGTTAAGTAAAAAGAAAGAAGGAGTCAGCAAGAGCTGTTTACCAGTGACCTCTTGGATTACAGAGTGAACCCCCTTCCAGAATGTCTGGATGTGGTCACATGACCAAAACACATGGATAAATGTACCTTTGTGTGTCTTACATTTATAACAAAGGCTGGAAGTGTCAGGAAACATTCTCTGGAGGCGAACAGGAGTGTAATAAGTTCTGTGAAAAAATTTAAAGTTCTGTTCATGTATAGAGATTGAGGTACATTTAGGAAAAATCGCGCTGCAGATCTTGTCCCAGTCTACAGGAGTAAACGTCACCTCCAGATCACGCTCCCACAACAACTTCAGAGAGTCACAACCAGAAGAATCAGAATAAAGCAGTGAAGTATAAATCCTGGAAATCAGTCCTTTAGGAGACTTTGCCAGAACTATAGTGTTTTCCAGTTCTGACAATCTCATGCGTATCCCGCCTGTCTTCAAGAGAGATCCTATAAAATGACGAATTTGGAGATACTTATAAAAATCTTTGTGGGGAATATTAAAACCAGCCCTGATTTGCTCAAATGATTTAACCGAGTCAGAATCCAGCAGGTCTGTAAAATTTGACAGGCCCTTGGACATCCAATCCATCAAACCGATACTCCTAATCTGTGCTGGTAAGTCTGGATTCAGAGCTAGGGGAGAACAAAGAGAGATGGCAGGGGCAATATTAAGGTATTTCTTCGCATCTCGCCAAGCCAACAATGTGTTATAAATAATTATGTTATTCTTGAGATGATTTAACTGATCTATATTATTGATAAAAGGACGTGAATTAAGCCTACTGGGATAGCAAAATAAGGATTCAAGACCCAACCATAGAGAATCCTTCCTGTTCATGAACCAATTTGACATTATTTTAAGTTGTGCTGACCAATAATATAATTGTAAATTGGGCAGGGACAAGCCTCCCAGGTCTTTTGGCTTGGTAAGTAAAGAAAACTTAACTCTTGGATGTCTGTTATTCCAAATATAGCGAGAGATATGGGAATTCAGTGACTTAAAAAAGGCAGGGGTCAAATAGCATGGGAGATTTTGAAATAAATAGTTCAATCGAGGGAGGACATTCATTTTTATAGTTATATACCTTCTGAATTAGAGGTGAATAATTAGTTTCAAACAGGTTGTTCAAGTCAGGGGTGACGAAGATGCCTAAATATTTGAAACCCTTCCTGGACATTTGAAAAGGAAATTGAATTGACATATCCTGGGGAATATTAAAGGGCGTAGCGACTGATTTACCAAGGTTAATCTTATAACCTGATAAGGCACTGAATGTGGCTATAGTATGTAAAACCGCCGGAATTGATTTCTCAGGTTTATTCAGATATAAAAGGACATCATCTGCAAATTGGGAAATAATGTGGTTTTCTTCACCCACCCTAACTCCAGATATATCAGGATTAGCTCTGATGACTTCAGCCAAAGGTTCAATAAACAATATAAATAATAAAGGTGACAGGGGACACCCCTGTCTGCAGCCCCTGTGTACCGGGAAGCCATCGGATAGCAGGCCGTTAGTGTTAACTGTGGCTATTGGGTCTGAGTAGAAGGACTTAATTATATTAATGAAGTTAGAGCCCAGACCAAATTTTTCTAATACCGGAAACAAAAAAGACCATTCCACTCGGTCAAAGGCCTTTTCGGCGTCGAGGGAGACTACCAGAGCTGGATTTTTATGGGTGTTAAGATACTGAACAACATTAAGAGCACGGCGCACATTGTCCGTGCCATATCTTGATTTAACGAACCCTGCCTGGTCCGGGTTTATTATTTTCGGAAGGATGGTTTCCAATCTCCGAGCCAGTACTTTTGCAATGATTTTGTAGTCCAAGTTTAGGAGACTAATAGGCCTAAATGATGAACAATTCAATGGGTTTTTGTCTTTTTTTAAAAGTAGGCTAATAGAGGCATATCTCCAAGAGGAGGGGATGCCCTCTCTTAAAATACCATTGATGGCCGGCATAAAGATCGGATGGATATCTGGCCAGAATTTCTTAAAAAATTCCAGTGGAAACCCGTCTGGACCTGGACACTTCCCATTAGGCATAGATTGGATTGCAGCCCAGACCTCCGCCGGCGTAAATGAAGCATCTAAGCTGGAGTGATCCTCCTCCGCAATAGTAGGCAAGGAAATGTTATTTAAATATGAAGCAATAGCCATGGCGTCGACCTGCTCTGCGCTATACAAGGCTTTATAAAAGTCACGGAATGTGCCATTAACAGTCACTGGATCACATGTGACAACCCCGCTCTGTGTTCTTATCATGTTAATTGAGCGATCGTTATTCTGATTTTTCAATTGGTGGGCAAGCAGGCGACTGGATTTGTTACCAAATTCATAATATTTCTGTTTTGTGTAAAGTAGAAGTTTATGGACGTGACGTGTATGATCCAAATTTAGTTCAGTCATAACAGCCACTAGAGCCCTCAAGTTTGCTGCTGTTGGTGACTGCTTATTTAATTGCTCCAATCTAGTCACTTCCCTTTCAAGATTTTTCCTGTTTTCTTCTAAGGTTTTCTTCTGGTGAGAGCAATAAGAAATAAGGTGTCCACGTGAAGTGGCCTTAGCTGCATCCCAGATTGTAGCAGAGGACACCGGAGAGCTTTTATTTTCAAGCCAAAAGGTGCAAAAAGAATCGCTATTCAAAAATGATGTATTGGATCTCCAATTGGGGGTTTTAGGAATGTTAAACACCGGGTTAATGTACAGATGTACCGGAGCATGATCCGATAAAACAATGGACTCTATACAACAAGTTTGAACAGAATGTAAAAAGTTTTTGGGAATAAAAAAATAATCTAGTCTCGAATACGAATTGTGGGGATGTGAATAAAACGTGTAGTCCCTTGCTTTAGGATTTAGGTGTCGCCATATGTCTATCAGTCCGGTGTCGGTGCATAAATTTTTAAGGACGGCAGATGACCTCGGGTTAGATATGTTTGCAGAGGAGGATTTATCCAGAGAGGCATTCAATATACAATTAAAATCGCCGGCTAAGAAGCCCAGGCCATTGCAATGATGGTTAAACATCAAAATCATTTGTGACATAAACTGAGGTGAATCATTGTTTGGGGCGTAAACATTAAGAATAGTTATGTGATGTTCAAGAATTGAACCTTTAATCAAAATAAATCTGCCTTCTGCATCTTTTTCTTCATATTCCAAAATGAAAGGAAGATTCTTATTTATAAGAATAGCTGTGCCTTTTTTGTTCTGTGAATGGGAGGAAAAGTAAACCTGGCCTACCCAGTCCCTCTTAAGTTTCAGATGTTCTGTATCAGATAGCTTTGTTTCCTGGAGTAATGCTATATCGGATTTTTGTTTTTTTCAAGTATGTTAAAATTTTCTTCCTTTTAATTACATGGCCCAATCCCTGGACATTCCAAGTGGTAAGTTTAAGTGAACCAGACATGAGAGCTACAGACCACGAAAGTAACTGAGTAACAGGTACTGAGTGAAGAGGAATTAGTCAAGGTGCAGGCAGTTATATGAAAGAATGAACCTAGGCTCCAGACATTTAACAGTAGGAAAATAAAACACAAAAAATCTGGACAGCAGCGCTTACCCTCCCTTATCCTGTCCCCAAACGACAGAAAGAAAAACCCCCAGAAGAAGTCACTGGACATTCTAAGCATAGTCCAAGTCCTAACTTAACAGTTAGACCACAGTAACAACTAAGACACCCGAAACAGTGTCCAATACTCCAGGCTAAGTGATGAACACCACTGAGAAACACCCCAGAATAATGGGTTTCCAAATTGCTGCTTGGACCACAACATTTATGCAAGGTGTACATGGACTACATACAAGGGCATAGCTATTAAGACTAGCTTCAAAACGTAAGTGGTGTATTTGTAAAGAAAAAAGTAAATAAAAAATAAAAATCATGTAAAAGAGAAAGCACAGTATAACGTGGGATCAGACTGAGTACAATGCAAAATCAACAGTTTAAGTATTCTGTTATAAATAATAAAAAAGGACAAAAAACTAAATTCACCTTATTTCCAAGGGGAAGAGCAACAAATTAAATCAGCACCGTTGAGTAGATTATTCTTTCAGTCCATGTGGTGGTCACAGCACAATGTTCAGTGAGGGCTCAGTGTACATGTAACGTCCGTCTTTCTCCATCATGAGTGATAACATTGGAAATGAAGAAAATACCTCACTTTAAGGTATCCAGAAAAGCAGCCGCAGACTCAGGGGTGTCAAAAAGGCGAATTTGCCCTTCGTGGAGACACCGGAGGCACGCTGGGTAGGCAAAGCCACGATATTTGTTATGGCGGGCCAGCGCCTTCCCCACAGTGACGAACTCTCGCCGCTTCCGCAGGACCTCCGCGGACAGGTCAGGGTAGAACCGTAGCTGGGAGCCACCGTGGTGGATGTCGCGTTTCTTCATCGCTGCTCTGAGCACAGCTTCTCTCTGGGGGTATCGCAGAAACCGGACCAAGACGCTTCTCGGGGGCTTGTCTGGAGACGGGGCGGGAGCCAGGGCTCGGTGGGCGCGCTCGATCTCCAGCGGGGGGTAGTCAGCAGGCAGGCCGACTAAAGTCGGTAACGATGTCTGAAGAAAGTCCGCAAGAGGGGTATTGCCCTCCGTTTTCTCTGGAAGGTTGACAATTTTCAGGTTTTTGCGTCGGCCACTGTTTTCTAGATCATCAATTTTAAGTCGAAGCTGCTCCACTATTTTTTCCAGGGTGGCGATGCATTTGCCGTGAGCATCTGTACTGTCCTCTGCAGCGGAGACCCTCTGTTCAGCCTCCTCCATGCGCTTTTCCAGGTCCGTCACTCGGTTAGAGAGCGCCGACAACGAGCTCTCCACCGATGTGACGGATACTTTTATTTCGTTTAGTGCATCGTCAATGATATCCAGGCGAGCGCCGACTGATTGATCCATGTCGTTCACCCGGGAGGCCACAGACTTTATTTCAGCTAAAATCTGCTCCATAGCTGTTCGGTCACTTAGCGTTAGCTCTGAAGTGTTAGCATCACCTTGATCAGCCCCGCTCGAGACACGTGCGGCCGCTTGTACTTCGGCGATTTTCTTCTGAATGGCGGAAGTCGACGGTGAAAAAATAGGATAGTCTTTGCCACGCTGCTTTCTAGGCATTTCTTCAGTGCGATTTGGCTAATGATAGTGAGTGTACTTGGAGAAAGTAACGGATTTAACTGAAGCCCGGAGCGGAGAAAAGTCTCAAGCGTCCATCTTGATCCGGATCACGTCGTGAAATGGATTTTTGTGTGTGTGTGTGTGTGTGTATGAGTGTTTATGGTTTATTGTAGTTATGGTTGCTCATTGTCATTCCTGTTGTGCTCTTAAAATGATGGAATACACGTCATGTTGATGAAAGGAAAGATTAAGAAAAATGGATGATCCACAGTAATTAACACATTACTGTAAAAAAAAAAAAAAAGGACTAAGAATAAATAGAATTTAAAAAAATCAGTTAAGAAATGTGATACAGACAATGGGATTAACTTCCTAGGTGACTTAAATACTGAATGGAAGTCAAGCTGTTGTGTGCTGAAATTTTTCAAAAAATTATAACCGGAAGGAGGATTAAAATTCCAAAGTCTGGTCAGAGAATATTTTGAAGAGGATGTTTGAACACTTACTATGAAATAATTACTATGATGAAGCATACATTATTGACTGGTCAAGGGTCCTACAAGAGGACGATCCTGATCTGGCTTTGGAGGTTTTTACTAAATTGTCAGTTTCTATTATTGACAAACACGCTCCTGTAAGAAGGCTAACATGCTACTGCTCCATGGTTGGACCAAGAACTCAAAGCACACACTGTGCAGAGAAAAACTTGAAACCCAGCTAAAGCAGAAGCAGCCAAATCAGGTGATATGTAACAGTGGATTATAACGTAAAATAAGGAATTGTGAAACAAGAGTAGGATTAGGAGTATTTGGACCAAATCCAGCATTGCAGCTAAATGCCACAGGGTGGTCTGGAGGGACAGGAGTGTCACTTCATGGTGTGTGACATGTGATGATCATTGTGTTCCCTTATCCATACTAAATTGCATGCCCTGATACTGACCCATTTTAATCACCAAGTAGATCATTCTAATCAAGAAATTGATGAAAAAAAAGTAATCCGTACTGTTGTTTTTTTAGTTACTTTGTTTTCCTATTTTCACAAATTCCATTTTTCTTTAATGTTACCTTTGAATGGATGATATTGGACAAGTGATTAAATGGTGTTAAAAATGGGCAGAAGCATGGCTGCTGTAAAGCACTGCAGGAAGTTCATGTCTAGCTTTTTCCAATGAAATAATTAGCACCAGCATTAGTGCTATAACAGTGTTATCACCGAGTATTGTTCAGTGAATTAATCCAACACAACAGAGACTAATTTGGGTACAATGAATAATCATCTGATTTGGTTACGTGTGATAAGTTGCTGAATTATGTTTTTATGTGTTTTATTTGAAATATCTTCATGAAGAAAACAGCAGAAAATCTTCACAGCCCCTTGATATTTTCTTTTCAATAGACATTATTTTTTAACTTGACAGTCATGAAAGGGTCAGGTTCTGTTGCCTCCATGTAGAATACGTTTAATACAGAGAAAAGTTTATGATAGTGATCTTGGGCAGTGATGTAAAATCGTTTACAACATAGGTTAAATGCTGGCTAAAAGCCAACCATAGCCATTTTAGCTTATTGTACTTTGACGGTGTGTCATGGTGATACTGACCACTGAAAGTTCTATGTTTCAACTAGAAAAATGTGTATTTCCTGCGAAAATACAGTGTCAATGCTGAAGGCCGAAGGGAAATCTGCTGAATGTACTGCTGAAAAGATGAAAAAGCTGGAAAAGTTAAAAAGTTAAAGGCAGAGGTTTTGGATCTAAATCAAGAGAATTTTTTTCTCACTTTCGGAGCTGCTCTACACTCTGGGGTGCAGCAGTTGATGATGTCACGCACTCTAGCTCACGCAATACACACCCATTCTAAAGTCAGAAGACGGGCTAAAAGTTCTTCAAACTAAAACCGTGATTAGTCCAAAATCATACAATATCTTTAAAAACTGATTTCGAGCCCAGTAGTTCAAGGTTTTGTGCCACTTTTAAAGTTGGAATGGTGTCTCTAGCTCAAGGGATGAGGGAGACAAAGAGGTTGAAAGTCGAGGATTTTTGAAGAGGATTTGAAGCGTTTCCCATTTGCGGCAATGTTAATTTTTTTTCATAAAAAGCTGAATTTATGAAAAAGTTGAAAAGCTGAAAAGCACAAGGCTGGAAGAGCTTAAAAAACGTTTTAATAGCTGAATGGTTTCAATAGCTGAACGTATGCTGAAGTTATAGCTGAATGAAATTTGAAAAAAATCCCCTTAAGGATGAAAAAATAGAAGCAGTAATGTCCTTAAAAAGCTGTACATTTTGATACTTGAATGGTTTCTGTAGCACAAAAACTGTAGGAGAAGAAACGTGTCAAAAAACGTACGGAATCATGAAAAACTTTAATAAAAAATTCTGGAAGAACAATAGCGTGAATGCCTTCAGCATTCACACTAATAAATAAAAAGTACAAGTATTCACATTTCTAGGTGGTTGATCCTAACCAGGTTGTAAGAATAGAAACTGGAGCAAGACACAAATAATAGAGAGTAGGCAATTTATATTATACACACACACACACACACACACACACACATACACACATACACACACACACACACACACACACACACACGCTCTATTATAATCCACAAGGGAAACATTTTTTTTCCACTCACAGCGGATGCACACACATACACAATGTATAGAGGAGATGAGTGAAGGTGCGGCCACACATGCTACAGCACCAAACAAGCAGTGTTAGGGGTTGGTACCTTGCTCAATGGCACCTCACCAATGCCCAGGATGTGAACTAGCATTCTCCACATCATACTTTTTTGGTCCAATGGGACTTGAACCAGCGACCTCTGAGTTGAGCTTTTGCCACCTAAATTTACTGAAAACTGAATTAAACTTCAACAGGCTGTTCAACAGCTAATCAAAAGTTCAAGACCATAGCTTAAAAAGTCAAAATCTGTGCTAAAATATGTCTCTCATGTCATTTTCTGTCAGACATTCACACTGTCAGTATCTGACAGGCTGTCCGTAAAGACACAGGCCGATCCTCAACCCAAATTAAGGCCCCAACTGATGCTAACTGCAGTCCAATAACCATAAGACGGCACCTGTGAGAGAAGAGCTTAAAGCAATCATCTTCAAAGACCAAGTCTCCTCCCGCGCCACAAACTTGCCCGTTTGGACTTTGCAAGGTAACACCAAACATGGGATATTGAAAGGTGGAAGAAAGTTTCATTCTCTGAGGAAAAAAATTTTTTACCTGTACGGTCCTGATGGCTTCCAATGTTACTGGCATGACAAGGAGCTCCCACTGGAGATGTTTTCTATGTGGCACATTATGATCTGGGGTGCTTTTTCCTTCAGTGGAACAATGGAGCTTCAGGTTGTGCAGGGCAGTCAAATGGCGGCTGGCTATGTGGAGATGTTACTGCAGGCATCCCTCTTGACTAAGGGCCCCTGTCTATGGTGCGATTGGGTCTTTCAACAGGACAACACTGCAGTTCACATTGCCTGCCTGACAAAGGACTTCCTCCAGGAAAACAACATTGCTTATCTGGACCATCCTGCATGTTCTCCTGATCTAAATACCACTGAGAACATTCGGGGATGGATGGCAAGGGAAGTTTATGAAAACAGACATCAGTTCATGACCCTGGATGCCCTTCGTAAAAGCTATCTTCACTACATGGAGCAACATTCCCACCAGCCTCCTGGAAACACTTGCAACAAGAATGACTAAACAAATATTTGAAGTGAACAACAAGAATGGTGGGGCTACTCACTACTGAGTCCTTTTCTAACATTTATTGTTTTGTTTTTTTAAACCTTTGATCAGCTGATGAACAGCAGCATTTTGTAATTGCCAACTTTATGTTTTTGTCTCTTGCTCCTGTTTCTTCTTTGTGGATTTTGAAGCTCTACTGACAACCTGGTTATGATCCACCATCACAAAATGTGAATACTTGTAATTTTCTCCCAGTATTATGATTTTATTCAGGTGTGTATATAGTTACAGTACTGTATGTGTTACATAGGTTTTGAGTGTACTTGGAATTGTTGTGTGACTCATAGATTTGTGTAGCATCTTGAGTCTTACTTTGAGTATGGATGTTGTGGATGTGTATTCATGTAATCTAACACTTAGCTCAGGAAGAGTATCTACTGTGTTGATAGAGAAGCTAATATGGATCTTAATAACAAAACAAACAAACTGTCATTAATTATAATGCTCCAGGGACAGAACAAACAGTGCTAAGTCAGAATGTTCCCCTGAACTGTCTCCATCACCTCTATAATAAGTACCATGGTACAGAGCTCTTTCTGGGAAACTGAGGGAAATCCTAGGCAATATTTGGAAATTAAAGACCAGTACGATAAAGCATCAATGCTTCATTGGTTATTATCTGATGTCGAACAGGAGCATAAATATAGTTGTTTTCCCTTTTTGTAAATCACCATGTGTCAGATGCTTTCCATGATGACATCACATGGAGGCCTCATGTGCTATCAGTAGCCTCCCCCATAATGCAATTGTAAGAGGAAATGCTGGCTGTTATTGGGCTAGTACACATGATTTGCGGGTGTCAAGTTTCCCACTGATCCATGGAGATGTCATTAAGACACGGTCCTTCAGCTGACTGCATATAATCTAATCAGAAGAGCACTCAAGCAGTGTCTCTGCATTGTAGTGAATGTGGCCATATTAAGTTATTGCACACATGTTCTGGTCACTGTACAGACCAAATCTGGCGACCCCACTGTGACAAGACAGTCACAGGGAAGCTACATGCAGTCTGTACGTCAAAAATAAAACCAACATTATACAACGAAAAACAAACTTTTTTTACTTTTCTATTTATATATGGATTCATCAAATGACAATCATCTTTAAAAATACTGTAGGCTTTCTGTGAGGGTTCTGTGTTTTGTGTGTTTTTGCCCTGTCTGTTTTCCTCGCCTCTTTTTTCTCTCCCTTCTGCACGGCTGACGGGTCTGACGAGGCACACCTGCAGCCATTCACTCATCACTAACTACGTAAAACCTCTGGTCTCCACCCTAGTGTGCCTACATGCTTTCTTGCCGCTGGAGTTTTCTGCTTGCCTTGCCGGATGCTCATCGTTCTTTTACTTTTGGAGCTTTTTCGTTTGAATAAACTTTTTCGCACCTACACTCCTGTCTGTCTCTGCTTTAGGGTCCAACTCTTGGAATACTTTGGACAGAGCCAGAGCTATTTCTTACAGTTTACAGAGGGAGCAGGCTAAATATCTCTAAATTCATATATGATGTTTACGGTGAGCTTATGCCACAGTTTGTGCACACCTACTATAATAATTGGCCTGATCGACATAAGACTGTGTTGAGAAACTGGGAGTAATTACAATACTGTCACCTGCTTTCAACTAATTAGAGCTTTAACTGACATCTGAGCATGTGATGAATTTAACATGGTAGAGTAAACTTCATTTCAGATCACATGTAAAACACAATTTAATGCATAACTGTATTCTGATATTTACAGTTAACTGAAGCCTTTACTAAACAAGCCAAAAGAAAAGAGATACTACTGTCATTGTGGTCAATTAATACAGTTCATGCTGGGTAGTTGTAGATAAACCTCCTTTAAATGTATGCATAGGAACAAAGCCATGAGTCCTATTAAAAATCCAAGCTCAGCCATCTCACCAATAAGTAACAGTGTCACAACGCGGTGAGGGATGTCCTGTCTTGGGTTTTTTGTCCTGTGATTTTCATGTTTTATTTTGAAAAGTAACTCTCCTCTCGTTTCAGGTCACTTGCCCTTCCTCTTGTGTCTCCGGTCTGACGTCATCCCTGATCCTTGATTGTTTTCACCTGTGTTCCCCTTCCTCATCTTTGTCTTCCCCTGTCCGCGTTGCAGAAGTATCTCGTCATTTGTCGTGTATGGAAGCCCTTTACCACAGTCTTGCTAAGAAAACCCTCGAGCTAAGTATTGCCAAGTTTTGTTTTCTGTATTTGTTTTCTTTGGTTGTTTGACTCCTTTTGTTCCTAACGTTTTTGGTTAGAGCTTTGATTTTCAGTTTAGGATCTTTTTATAGCCTGTTGTTTTCCTCCGTGTGGAGCGCCTTTTGTTGTACCTTTTGATATTTAGAGTAGATAATCTTTCATAGCTTTTGTGATATCCTCTTCGGAGTAGTTTTTGTTTTCTAAATTAAGTTTATAGCTTGTTATTGAAGAATAGTGTAGATTCCTCCTTCGGGAGCGCTTTTCGTTCTATGTGTTATTTGTCTTGTTTGTCTTGTCTGTCTTCATAGCATTTTTCATAGCCCTTGCTTTGTCATTCAGTCTAAAGAAATTCAAATCAGTAAAATAAAACCTGTCATTACATCATCATTCTGCATCTGAGTCCTCTCTCCTTGTCTGAGCCTGACAAACAGAGTCAAGGGGAGTCAAGCAACACCTCGCTCTGCTCATCCAGAATGATCCTAAATTATTCATGTGAATCTCAATGAGGCTGCTGTCGGCAGCAAAAACACATTACATATGGAAATCTCCAATGGCAAAAGGTTAAACCTGTGTGACATAACACGTGGAGCCTGAACTATCACCTTCCTGCATGACGGAACATAATATCGAAAACATCACTGAATGCATGTCCAGCAGAGGGACGGTCAGTCATGCCATCTCACAACCTCACAAAGGTTTATGTCTTGTGTAATACCATGGACAGTCAGTACTGTGCTTAGAGAAGTGTGGAGTCTTACTGAATGATAAAGGAAAAATGAAGTTGTAGTTGAGGTTGATGTAAGACAGTCAAAACTATGTAATGTGGTTGAGGTCAGGTTTAAATATAGATGTTACTTAAGTGTTTAATCTTCATGTAGTTTAACCTCAACTTTTGGCATTAGTAAGATGACTGTTAGCAAACTTGAAGAAGAAATTCAAAGGAGGAATTGGCAGACTGCATAATTAGGTTAAATCAAAATGTCTACCCTCTAGACAATACCATCACATGTTCACTGTCATCATGTCTAGTCTGAGAGGGGGCTGCATGGATATGAGTCGCTGATAGACAAGCTGAAAAGCTACAATAATAAATGCATTTTAGTTTCTTCTATAGCCTGTGCGTCTACATATTTCTTTATCATGATGTGGCTGACAATTATTTCTGGCCTACATGATTCAATTAATTTTTTATAAAGTAATTGTTTTACACATTCATAATAAGTAAGTATTGCAATGAATCACATGAAATTAAGGCAGTGAAGTCTGAACATCAAGAAGACTCTCTGGAAGTCTGCAGAAAGTCCACTTAGGACTCATTGTGGACTGGATACATTGTGTACTTGGACAGCCCTAAGCACTTGTGGACTCCCCACAAGAATGCTCCAAAAGTCCTTGAGTTGGAAAGTCAGTGAGGCATTTATGTCATTGTAGCAGCAACTGGAGGGAAATATTGTTTATTATCTGAAAGGCTGGATGATCTTGAGCGTTGAATTGAAATTTGACAGAGCTGTTAAAGTATGATGAGAATCATAACATAAATAGCTCAAAGGTGTGGTAGAGGGTCAACCCAACCAGACCTTTGTTTTAATCTATTTTTGTTTAAATGTCCGGGCTCATTATTACTGGCTTGACACATATCACAGCTTTTCTTTGAGTCAGCAAGTACCACCATGAAACTTGAGACCTAATTTCATTCACTATTTGTTCTGTAAAGAACTGGGAGAGATTTTTTTGCTTCTCACCATGAAATGTCTCTTATCAAATCTGAGTGAACTCTGACACATGAAATTAGAAGGTTGAACAATGTCAAGCCAGTTGACCTCTCTCAGAGAAAAGGTATTGTTTAGAGTCTTTTTGTTTATATATATGTAAGTGTAAAACTGAATAACAGGCAGCACAGAAGGAGGGATGCCACTTGGCTGCAAGACAGTGATTGGACATATGGTAATACTAATAAAGCATTTGTAAAAGCGTGTATACAAGGTGTGCCCATTGCATCGAAGTGAAGGTACTAATTCGGTGCCTATCCCTCCATTGTTTCCTGTCACCTCTAAACTTTTGATAATCAACAAACAAAAAACAATATGTTGCAAAATGAAATCGAGAAAGTAGTACAGTTCATGATAGAATATTCACATCACTGCTAAAGAACACGGCTGTAGTAAGGACAACAAACTTTTAGCTGTTAGCAAGAGGCTGCACTACCTCCCGAGGGAGTTCACACAGGTGGTTGTTCTCGATGTGTATAACCCCCCTCCACACACACACAAACACACACACACACACACACACACACACACACACACACACACACACACACACACGCACGCATACACACACACCGCTAACGCTGATGCAGCTTGTGTTGTTCTTCACTCAGTCACAAGCTGAGACACAGCACCCACAGTCATGCCTCTCTGTCCCCCACCCTGCCCGCATTCACACAGTATGTCACCTGCCACACCAGAGACAATAAAACACTGGACTTATTTTATGCCAACGGCAAGGAGGCATACAAGTCATCCCCGCTCCATCCCCTGGGAAGATCTGACCACAACCTGGTGCATCTCCTGCCTGTTTACAAACCCCTTGTTAACAGGCAACCAGTGGAAACCCACACAGTTAAAACATGGACTGAGGAGTCTGAAGAGATTCTGAAGGACTGCTTTGACTCAACTGTGTGGGAAGAACTGTGTGTTTCTCTTGAGGAGGACATCAACAGTTTAACAGGCATAACGGACTATATAAACTTCTGTGTTGTTAATATTGTACCCACCAGGACTGTACAGTGTTTTTCAAACAGCAAACCCTGGATTAATCCTAACATAAAGGCCCTACCTAAGGAGAAAAAGAGGGCCTTTAGGTCAGGAAACTAGAAGGAGCTGAAGGCTGTGCAGAAGGAGCTGAGGAAGAAAATCAGAGAGGGGAAGAACAGCTACAGGAGGAAGATGGAGAACCAGCTGCAGCAGAGAAATGTCAGTGGAGTCTGGAAAAGCCTTAAAACATTCTCAGGGCAGAGGACTCCAGACTCCCAGGCTGTGGGGGATCAGACATGGGTGAACAACATGAACCTATTCTTCAACAGGTTTGACAAAACACCCACTCCTTCCCCAGCCCAATCATCTCTGCTGCCCACCACCAACTCTTCCATCCCCCCATATACTGCCCCATTCTCACCTCTGCCTCCCTCTCTACAGCTTTCATGCTGCAGACTCCCCCCACTGCCCCCCCCCCTACATTCACCCTCCCGCCCATCCGACACTCAGCCCCCATGCTCCACTCTGTCCCTCTCGTCTCTCCAGGTGAGAAATGAGTTGAGGAAGATGAAGGTAAAGAAGGCTGAGGGTCCAGATGATATCAGCTCCAGACTCCTCAAGTCCTGTACAGACCAGCTATGTAGGATTATGGATTATATGTTCAACCTAAGCCTGAAACTGGGAAAAATGCCATTGCTGTAGAAAACCTCCTGCGTGGTACCAGTACCAATGATCCCTCACCAAAAAGACTTCAACAGCTACAGACCAGTTGCTCTCACTACACACCTGATGAGGATCCTGGAGCAGCTGGTCCTCATCCATCTCCACCCTCTGGTGGGTCCTTTTTTGGACCCTTTCCAGTTTGCATATCAACCTGGCATTGGGGTGGACGACGCCATCATCTTTCTCCTTGACAGATCACTGTCTCACCTGAAGAAGCCTAGAAGCACTGTGAGGATCATGTTCTTTGATTTCTGCAGTGCTTTTAACACCATACCGCCTGCACTCTTGGGAGGCAAGCTGGGGCTCACAGGGGTGAAACAACATCCCACATTCTGGATCTTTGATTACCTCACTAACCGGCCACAGTATGTGAGGACTCAGGACTACATGTCGGACACAATAATCTGCAGTACAGGGGCCCCACAGGAAACATTCCTGGCCCCTTTCCTGTTCACCCCATACACCGCAGACTTCTACCACTAATCACCTCACTGCCATCTACAAAAGTTCTCTGACGGTTCTGCTATCGTCAGCCTCATCAGAGAACGTATGCAGGACTTTGTGGATTGGTGCCAGCGGAACCACCTCCAGCTCAGCACCGGGAAGACCAAAGAGCTGGTGGTGGATTTCCGCAGGCACAGACAACCCTGCACACAGGTCAACATCCAGGAAATGGACATTGAGATGGTGACATCTTACAAGTACCTGGGAGTTCACCTAAACAATAAACTGGACTAGACTGATCACACCGCAGCTACATACAAGGGAGGTCAGAGCAGACTGTATCTGCTGAGGAAGCTCAGGTCACTCCTGACCTCTTTCTATGACTCTGTGGTGGCATCAGCCCTTTTCCATGGAGTAAACTGCTGGAGCCGCAGCATCTCGGCAGCAGAAAGGAGGAGAATTGATAAACTTGCCAAAAAGGCCAGCTCCATCCTGGGATGCCCTGTTGACCCAGTGCAGGTGGTGGGAGAGAGCAGGATGATGGACAAGCTGTCATCACTGCTGGTGCAGGAGTCCCACCCCCTGCAGGTTACTCTCACAGCACTGGGCAGCTCCTTCAGCAACAGACCAATACACCCTAAGTATGTGAAAGAGATGTGTCGAAGGTCCTTCCATCCTGCTGCTCATCTCACCCCTCACCCTGTACTCTGCACTGTGCAATATGTCTGTACAAAACTCACTTCTCTTTCAGCACTATCTGGTCAATTTCCTTAACACCCATATTTATTATTCATATTTAAAATCTGGATATAAAAATGTGCAGTTAATGTTTTACTATCAATATGTAAATATGTATATACATCTATTCTATTTCTTCCCTTTTTAATTATTATAATTATATTGTTTATTATATTGTTTATTTTTGATTTTGGTTTTTGTTCTGCAATATTCTGTCGCTGCTGGGACAAACAAATTTCCCCATCATTCCAATCAAATTAAAAAAATTCTGATTCTGATTTTAAACCCTGGTGACATCCGGTTTGTCTGCACCTTGTGTCACAACTTTTTGTCTTGGTTGCAGATATATCCTTGTGGACTGATAAAAACTGAAGCACTTGTGTTGAGTATTTAAAACTTGGACACACTGAACAGCTAAAATGAGTATGTGGAATAGACCAGTGGCTCATGGCTTGCACAGCAGAATTTTATATTTCTTTTTGAAAAATATTCATCATGTGACCCTGAAGTTTTACCTTGTGACCCCATGATGCATCCCAAAACCCAGGCTAATAACAATTAGAGTCAACCAAGGATAACTAAAATGTTACATTTCAACTATACTGTCATGGTTACATTGCTGTCTTAATCTTGTAGTAGCAATGTATCACTCACTGTCACCCACACATTTGTAACATTTAAGATGATGTATTGATGAAACTAAATGCCGTGTGATTAGTATGATTATACATACTCTACCTTCACATTGTCTGGGTGGAGACCCCCAGGGTGTTTGTCCATGTACTGACACAGGTCTGTGTGCTGTAAAACAAAAGCAAAAAAGCACAATGTTAACATTTTAACACGAGAAAGTCTTAAAACTGACATATTATGGATTTACAATGCAAATCTAGAGAGCAGGGCACCGTGGGTCAGAACAGCTGCCAGAGAAAAATGTTGGCATTTTACATTTCTGCAAAGCATATATTTGATGATTCATCAGACCAATTTCCGGCCATTTTTGTTGCAGCACAATCAGGTAATTGTAAACCTGATCTTTTCCTAACCTTGATGAAGGGGGTTTTTTGTGCCATAAACCAGACCATTAGCGCATCATTGTCATGACATAACATTGAAACTGACCCTAAATAAATAAAGTGCAACATATCTGTGGTTTGCATAAATGTACATTGGCAACATCAATTTTGGTGATTGGGTTGGATGTCAATGCTATTCAATGTAAGGAGGACATTCCTTTTATAATGTCACATTTACAGATACATGAATAGGGGTGTCCACATACCTGCTTCTTTCCTGGCATCAATCAAGGTTTCTGTAGTGTTAAATTGTGAGACGTGGGGTGATTTGTTCTGAAGCCGATGTAACAGTCAGAGTTATTGAATGTAGTGCCACTAGGTGGCACCTCCTTTTGTTTAGTGGATAATGTAAACTGTACCTAGAAGAAGAGCAGGTGTACTTCTGCTCCACCATGCGTAAAGATGCTGCCAGCGGAGTGAAGACCCCTTTTTATTAGGCCAGTGTGTTTTTGCCTATAACTCCCACGCCATATGTCGCACATTCAAAAAACTTGTATCCCCAGATTCCCTGAATGGAGCTGAATCACTGCTTGCAATGGCCACACCCACTTCTGCCATGAAAGTTTTTTTTGTTTTTTGTTTTTTTTTTAATCAATATCGCAAAAACTGGAAAACCTACTTTTTCAAACTCCTCCTTGGGATTTTGTCCGATCTGCGTGAAACTTGGCACCTACACTCTTCAGCTAGATCTGCTCTAAATCAAAAGACCTGATCAAAAGAAATCTGCTTGGTCAAAACATGTGCTAATTATCAATGAACACATTTTTGCTGCTAGCTATAAAAATATAAACTGTTTGATATCTCTGTCAAACTTAATTCTATTAACACCAAATTTGAAATCCTTGGCTGCCATGAGACTTGGAAGGGATGAGCCAAATGTGGCAACTTTTAGCCACTAGGGGGTGTTAAAGATATGGGAAGTTTATATCTCTCGAACGGTTACACCAATTTTACAAAATTTGGTTAGTATGAAATCCCGAGGCCATTTCTTGAAGGTGGTCATGACTGGTCAATGTGGGCGTGGCCTATTGCAACAAATCCAAATTGGCACACATTCAACCTTTTGCACATCCAGTGCACTTCCCATTACAGTGAATACCACAGCTCAGACGTTGGCCTGTGTCCTCACTTTTGCCCTGAGCCCATAATCCTTTGGGGCCAGCTTCTGTGGGCTCTGCGGTGTGCAAGGTCTGAGTCGCGCGGGGGGGCCTGGCCCCTGTTCATAATTGCTTGCAGTTCTATCTTTATTTTATTTTGTGAAGTGTTGTTGTAGGACCCTTGGCCTGTGTTTGTCAGTGCATGTATACATGTTGTCACACAGTGGTGAGGTCTTGTCTGGGTTTTTTTGTCTCGTGAACTTCCTGCTTTATTTTGAAAATCTAACCTTCTATCGTTTCAGGTCACTTGCCCTTCCTCATGTGTCCCCGGTCTGACGTCATCCCTGATTCCTGATTGTTTCCACCTGTTCCCCTCTCCCTCATGTGTTAAATAGTCTGTGTCTTTGTTTGTCTTGTACCAGTGTGTCTCGTTCCTGCGTGCACCTCAGCCCTTAGTCACAGTCTTGTCTTGATAAGTATTTAAGTTCATGCTGATTTTTGATCTGATATCCCTGTGCCTTGAGAAGAGTGACTTTTGTTTGTAATTTTTGATAGTTCTTTTCAGTTCTCATTTTCAGATTTAGCCTTTTTGTTTTCCTCCATTTTGGAGTGATTTTGTTTTCTTGTGAAGCTCAGAATAGATAGTTAGCCTCTGTTTTTTTTCTCCCTTTTGGAGTGTCCTTATTTTCCTAGTTTCTTAGATCAGTTTTATTTTACCTCGTCTTAGTTTTCATCCCATTGTGAAGCGATTTTGATTTATTGGTTTTTTCTCCCTCATGGAGTGCTTTGATTTCTCGTTTTCCCTCCTTCGGAGTGATTTGATTTCCTGGTTGGATTTGATTTCTTTGTTTGCTAATAGTGTAGTCAGGTTAGGTTTTATTCTATTCATTTGTCTCTCTGTCTTGATCGCCCTGCATCTGAGTCCTCCTTTTAGTCCAGGCCTGACACATATTATAACTAGTGTCATAGAGACCTGGCTTGGTATGCTCTGTATAGTGGAATACACGTATGTGCGGAAATCACACATGATGCCTGCCGTGTCTTTAAGCTAACCGGAACCACCGCCATTGAAAGCAGACCATAACCTTCCCATTCACTTGCCACGTTACACTGAGCTCATGTCTTCTCTATCAGAAAATCACCATCTGACTCATATGACTTGCGGTGTTATAGTGGCCTGCCTTTCACCTCTGTATTTTGTTTGGAGGAAGCAATGGATCTCCAACAGCCCCAGAGTCTCCTCTGCTGAATGATTCAAGCAGATGCTCCAACATGCCTGTCCTTAATTGCTCCATAATACATTTCATTGTCGTCTCCCCCAAGTTTTATGCCCTCTCCCTGTGTATGTCACCCTCTCTGCCTGTCAATCAACATCAGGCTCTGAGATGAGAAAAATGAACCAGTTCTTCTGGTTGACAAGCTCTCTGTAAAACAGCACAGGCTGATTACAGCTCACTTCAACATAAGATGATAAATAGACACGAAGCTAACCAGCAATCCAACACATTTTCACAGCTTGGAATGCAACATTTCATTCAACTAACCATTAGTCACCAGTAAATGAATTTACATTCAAAGAAATATGTGCCATCATAATAGATAATCTACTGATTCAAAGTTATACATTATCTGGAAGGATTAGAAGGGTTAGAAGTGACCACCTTGTTTAGCTCCAAAGTCAGTCTTATCTCTTATTCTTTATTCAAACATGACCACCTGAGCTCCACTCAACAAATCTCCTTCAAAAGCTGAACCTTTGACATTTGTTTTATCTACCAACAGGGGGCATTGCTCTGTCTCATTAAATGCAGACATGATGGAAAGCTGAGTAAGCTTGATCTGGTTAAGCAATTTGGCCTTAGCACTTTAAGATCAAACACCGACCTGAATATCAATGTGACCATCAAAAGTGGTCATCAGTTGATACATACTCAAAGGGTAAACAGAGGATTAGGCCTGTTCTGAACTTTGTAGATTTACTGTTATCCATTTCTATCCTGAAAGCAGTGGTAAAAATGTTTCTAGTCATACAAAATGTATGTGGAAGCTACGCAGAGAGACACTTGACAGATTTGTAAAGGGCGAAAAGGACCACATGCTGACTGAAGATGCCATATTTTAAAAGGTGAAGTTTTTTCCAAATCAAATATACACATTTCTCCTCTTACTTGTATGTCTTCCTTTTCTTGAATTAAATGGAACTAGACTGCACCCGGCTTGTGGTGCTTAAAGCATGAAAAAAAATACATTTGAATTCAACAGCAAAGTCTTTCTAGAAATCATGACGAAGTTACTCAAAATAATCCACGGACCTTGTCATGAGCAGTGTCATGTAGGAACTATGCTCCCGCTAATGAACGACTCCATATCACTACACAGTCAGAAGCATGTATCTCTCCTTTGCAAAAAGTAGTATACTTTACGTTCATTTTATTAAGTATGCTTAAGTATAAGTACAGTAAGTAGGGCGGAGCAATACATCGGTAAAATCGATTAATTCGAGTTTGTGGTTTAGGACGATTTAAAAAAATTTAAATTATTTTTAATTTAACTTGCTCCGCCGACGCTCCTTATGGGCTCCTGTAGTTCATAGTGGGCTCCGCTCTCCCTGCATTGACTTTCCACAGAGAAACAAACACAACATGCAGCAAGCTTGTTCCTAAAAAGTCACCGTCTCTTAGTAGTTTGGTTCTGTAGTGTCAGACCTCAAACAAACCGCTGTCAGCTGCAAAGTTTGTTCAAAGGCTTTTGCAACTAAAGGCAGTGGCCCAACCCATTTATTTCAGAATCTCAAACAGACGCAAGTGGGACACTTGTTGTTCACTACGAGAAAACCGTGGCAGCCCACAAACACCCGCTATAAAGAAGCCAACATTAGCAGAATCGTGTAATAATTGTGTCCCATGTGACAGGAAAGCCGCCAGGTGGACAGCTTTTATGGGTGCAGTCACTTTGCATATCATTAATGATATGGTGCCTGTATATGCAGTGGAAAAGCTGGAGGTTCATCCACATGTTGAAAATGTTCGACTGCAGGCTTGTGCTACAAAGTCAGAACGCGTCCTGACTCAAACCAGAGGAAGCAGACTGGCTTGTCTTCCTGGTCAAAAATGTGTAAAACAGAGAGCAAGCACACACCTGATGTCCTGTACATCTACCAACATGTCATGTTTACTATGCAATGCATGCAGATGCTTTTAATAATTTCTTTGTAATTTGAAGTTTGTTCTTGAGAAGAAAAAAAAAATCGATTAAAATCTTAAATCGAGTTTAGTGTGAAAAAATCGGAGATTCAATTTTTAGGCCATATCACCCAGCCCTAATAGCAAGTATACTATGGACCATGTACTTGTAGGGTACTAAAAAGTATACTAATTTAATAATTCTATAGGGGTAATACCTCAAAGCAAATGTGTGTAGTGAAAAACATTTTTATTCTGCTAAATTAATTGTAAGCACAAGTTAATTACTTTATCTTATTCTGAACTTACATCAAGATATACAAAGTATTAGTACTTATAATTTGGCAAGTTCTAGCCAGAGAAATGCCATATATTACCACATACACCAATGTTGGAAGATGGAAAGTCACTCACGGTGCCAACATTTTTGCCATCTTTGTTAACTCAACACAATTTAACCACAGAACAAGGATGTGAATTAACCCACAGCCATCTTACACATCATCTTATTCACAACCAAATTCACGAACCATAATTACACCAGTTTTTGCACCACAGTACTCAAGGGGCGTTACAGTATACTAAAGTGCAAGTATAAGCTTTAAAATTAAAGTATAACTGTAAGTTTAAGTATTAATGTTACTTAGACTATCCTTTGTACTTTTCAGTATAAGCCAAGTATACGTCACTATACTTTTCTTAGGTATATCAAATATAGTAAAGTACACTTCAAGTATACTGCCTCAGTTTTAGTATAAAATAAGTATACCTGTAGTACACTTGAATAAACAACTTTTTGCTAAGGGTACTCATGGATGAGAGGACTGTGCTTGTGACAATGTGGGATGAACACATTCCACAACTTCCTCCTTGGTGGAGCTGTTGTTAAGTAGCTAAGTACTGGATAGTAGTAACTTGGTAATGGTTTCAAGAGACATTAGTGTTGAGTTTTTCAGTTGTAATTTGGAGCTTTGAGCACCTTAAGTCATCTATTGTCAGCTAGTTCCAGTATATTTAAGAGAAGGCAGACATCCCTACAGCTGATATCTCCAAAACTTTATAGTTGCCACCTAAACAATCAAGCTGGATAAATAGCACTACAGGTAGGAGGGAAATTATGGTGGCCATTGTGGACAAAAGCTGTAGAACACCATCGCCTCTGTGTGTATTGCTTAAGTCAGTTATATAATTACACAGCATGTTTTTAATACTACTTCTTAAATTCAGCTGATTGCAGGATGCCTGACAATGATTTACTGTATCTCAACTTTACCGCTGATTTAGTTTCATTCGTACACCTATGGTTAGCCTAACTGTAGCCTACAGCTAAAATATTTGGTTGCTTGGTAATAGCCATTTTGTTGAGAAATGTAATGTTATCAACATGTTTAGCCAAGGTATAATTCCTTGGGTAATCTGACATTGTAACAGGCATTAAGAATTACTCAAACAACTATATTTCAGCTGAGCACTAGAACTACTAAGCTCCGATTTTACAAGTAGTGCTGTGGCTTTTCACTCCCTTAGACCAATGGGAACTGCAGTGGTTGCCAAAAAAATGATAATGATAATGATAGTGATAATGATCTATCAGCATCATATAAAATCTAAATCCTAATAGGTTCTAATATCTTTTCAAGGATATCTAAATTGTGCTCTAGCTGAGACTTGATTAACAGAGCACAATTTAGGGGTTGAATCCAGAGTTAAGTGGTTAAGTGGGTCTAGAAAGCACAATTAATTTTTCCTTTAGGCCGTAAATACATCATTATGAAGTTCTTTGCTGTCATATGTGTCCACAGTACTTGTCAGGACAAATGTGGAAACATACTAAAACAGTGACCTTCCTATAAAATGATCACCTGGCTTCCTAATCTGGGCACAGACACACCTGCCTCCGGTTCCGCTGGCAACCATCCTATGGCACTGAGCAAAGAGCGGAAAATATCCAGGCTGCTTTAACATTCTTCAAGTGCCCTATAAACCAGAGCATGCCAATCAAAATATCCATAGCTCATGTTTCTGTGGGCAGAGTATTAAAAACTGAAACTCAGTCAGCAAGGAGGCACTGAGATTAAATCAATCAAATGCAAGACACAGAGACGAGTGCTGACCTCTGAGTCCTTAAAAACTATGGGGTTCTTTTATTTTTAAACAAACACATAAAACAGATTCTCAACATAATTTCAGATGTCTACAGACTGTCCATAAAGGATCAAGTGGGTAATCTCAGCATGGTAGTGTGCAGCCTCACCACATATTCAAAGACCAGAGTCAGGGTTTCCTTGGTGTGGATGATATCATGGAGGAGTACGATGTTGGCATGCTTCAGGCCTTTCAGAAGAGATGCTGCAGAGACAGAACAGACAGAGGAAGACAAAGTTAATGGGAATCACATTTTGAGACACCAGAGGCATTGCTATGATCTATGACTTCATTATCTGCATCATTAGGATGCAACACAAGCCTGTGCAAGCCTCGGTACATAAATACAGGGGATTAAGAAAAGATTAAAATAGAAAAAGAAAACACAAGGTGGATCTACCGCAGTTGTTCCCACACTCACTTGTCAACACTATGACGTAACAGACACTGTTAATAAGCAGACTAGGGAGATGATGTGTTAGGGAGATCAAACTGCCCATTACTTTACTGGCAAAGCTTCTCACAGCTGTACTGAGGAGGCTGGGTGTGATCATCACATTCTGGGACAGATCTGTTAAGAATTTCACATGTGATTCACTTTGAGAACAATCTGTGAGGAGTGTGCAGATGTAAGAGAAAAACGATGTATTGTTTACAGGTTTACAGAAATTGCACTTGTCAGTTTTGCATGAGAAGATTCCACACCTCTAAATGAAATAAAACCATAATTTCAGATCACCTGATCATAGACACAATATGCCTAATTTTTGTCACCAATCATCCATGCACTATTCTCAGAGAAATTAACGAAAAAGTCACAAAGCACCCTATCTACAATGCATTGTTGAAAAAATCAAAGGTTGATGGGGTCTTTTCTGGGCCAAGACTATTTCCAACTAAGACCCACCCAAGTTCCATGGGAATCTTTTTAGAATTGTATATTAAATCCTGCTGACAGACAACAAACCAGCCAAAGGTCATGGATGAAAACCTAACCCCCTGGATGGAGGTAGTAAGGGGCTTCATGATTCTCCAAATCATAGTGTCATCTTTATTTAAATTTTCAGGTCATGATTCAATTACATTTCCAATTGAAACTCATTTTTCAGCACTATGCAATTTTCAGACAACCAGAAATTGATTTTTAAAGATTAACAACTCATTGGTTGGCCGACTTCTGTCATGGGTTAACTCGGGTTGAGTCTAAGCCGGTAAAAACTGTGGGTTTAGTTGGCAACAAACCATGCAAAGGATCAATGCGCCCAGAATACACATTACTTCTGTCTACAGTACTATGCTAGGTAATAATAGCCTTAGGGCTAGAATTTTTTTTGCAACACCAATCAGTTGCTCTGGGATGCCTCTGTCATTGGGTGTTGTGGCTGTCCATCTCAGAGATTTGTACAAATCATCCAGATTTTAAATCTTAATATCAAACATTTTTGATTTCTCCTTCACACAGCCTGTTCAAGACACATATGTTGCAGAAGTATAATCACAGAGGTGTGGTTATACTTAAGAAACAAACTGCAATGCTTTCTCCAGCAATCACAGACATACATTTACAGGAAAACAAACAGCTGACAGGAAAACTGATCGGGCCACAGTCAGACTGCACAGTGAATAGTTTCATTGGGACAGAATGAGAGCAGCATCATAAGCATAGCTTTTATTATGAGACAAAAATGGGATTGTCAGACAGTTGCCAATGTGATTACTTTAGCAAACACAAAGTTCTTTTTCCAAGGGCACAGGGGAGCTTTGACAGACAAATGTTCAGAGAGTTGGCGAGTGATGGAGCTTCATGAATACTTTCATCCTGTACACTCTCCCCTCTCATACACAGGCCCCTCCGCCATTCTGTTTTTTTTTTTTTCCTGCTTCACCCACGGGGTTTTTGCAGCCCAGGGCCGATCAGGAACGGCTAAAGACCGACAGACTAGGCGTCTCGGTCCCGCTGACCTGTGACGCACCGCAACCGCGGAAACTACAGAGCGACCGGCGACTCTTTTCTGACAAGAAAGTCAGCCAATTACAGGCAGAGTAGGTCGGGCTGTCAGCCAATCAATAGCAGAGTAGGGCGGGCCTTCACTGAATAGTGGCGTTGAAAACAGCAGGTACTCTTGTGGCAGCAACAGTGACTAGGAAGAGAAATGTAAAGGAGTGAAAAGAGTGAGAGAAAAGCGGCGAAAGTGAGTCACTGTGCCATGGCTTGTGCTAATGTATAAATTGTAATGTACAATTAAATTCTAATGAAGCTTAAACATGATGATGCTGCAAATCATAA